>RJWM01007900.1:0-75693 GCA_004363535.1 Dasyprocta punctata | reverse complement strand
TGTGATGGGAGGGATGGATGTACTGAGGGAGGATGGGGCTGTGGATGTGGAGGTCTGCGTGCCACCCAAGCCCGGGGAGGGTGAGGAGGTGGCAGCTGTGGCTGTGCTGTCGGTGGCGTGGCTGCTTGAGTCTGTGAAGCTGGGAGCGCTGTGAGAGGTGGACGGAGCAGCTGTTGACACCTCCATTGTGGGACCAGTCATGGCTGCTTCTGAACTGGGCAGTGAGACTGTGATAGAGGTGACAGTGGTTGCTGTTTCTGCCACAGTGGTAGGAGAGGTGATATCAGATGTGGAGTGTGTGACAGCACCAGTGGGAGAGCTGGAGGGGGAGAGGTCAGATGTAGCCCTGGACCTGGCATCAGTAGTTGGGAACGTGGTCAGCAAGGTGGATAAAGGAGAGGTGAGTGTGGTACCAATGGTGGATGGTGAAGCAGAGGTGGAAGGCAGAGGACTCCCCGAGGCTGATGTTACCACACTGGGAGTGATGGCAGGTGAGGTGTTGGATGCCCCAGAAGTGGGCACATCTGCGTGGGTGACAGAAGCGGTGAGGGGAGCAGTAGTCATGTCCGTCTTGAGAGCCGCTGTGCTAGTGTCAGTGGTGAGTGTCAGGGCAGATTCTGCCAGGGAGGTGGCACTAGAGGTGGTCAGGGTGTTCTGACCCAGTTCAGGTGTCACTGCAGCGGTTGAACCTGGCTGTTGGACTCCCATCCTGAGCAGTGTTTCAGAATTGGGTTTAAGGTGAGTTGACATGGTGAGAGATGTGGATGAGTTTTCCATGTTGTCTAGAGTAAGAGGAGTAATTTGAGGGGGACTGGTTGGCCACTGTGTTGTTGCTGTGGTGTTTGGGTCATGGCTGGAAGTAAGGGCTGTTTCTTCTGTACCAGGGGTTTCTGTGTTGGCTGAGAACAGAGGAACCCACTGGTGAGTTTGTAAATCACTGTCATGCCCCACAGGTTATTATTAGCTGTCCCATTTTCCTGACCCCAAGGACTGGGTGACCCAGTTTATCCCCACCACCACCAGCAGAGGCACTAGAGGCCTTTTGGAGCTGAGGGCTCCCAGTTTGGAGCCACCACCAAGAGGCTGTCCAGAGCAGGGGGATGAGTTGCCCAGCTCCCCTGTCCTGCAGCAGATGCAGGGCATTGGCCAGCTGAGGCGCCTCCTTCCTCCTCCGCACCTGGGCCCTTCCCTTCCCCTGCTCCATCCTCCCCTCCACCTGCTGCCCAGAATCCTCCTTCCCACTGACTTTCTGCCCCCACCCTTTGACCCTCCTCTGCCCTTCCAACCAGGAGATCACTTATCTCCTTCCTTTCTGGAAAGAGAAACCCTTGCAAGGCTGCCCTGGGCCTTGGGACACGGCATGGACACTGGGAGACAAGGGTCAGAGCGGATAGTCGAGGGGAGAGAGAGGTTGCAGTTCAGACTCTGCAGAGACTGAGGGATGTGGAAGGAGGAGGACCTCAAGGAGTGGACAAAAAAAAAAAAATGAGGTAGAAAAGGAAAGTCCTGGAAAGAAAGACCTCAACAGGCAGGGCATGAATTCTGGAGACCAGGAGGTTTAGTGGGGAATGTTAATCACGTAGACAAAAGACACACGCAAAAGATGGGGCTTCTGTTTCAACCACTGGATTAGCCTAAGGGCATAGAGGCCATGGGTCTTTAGACAGCACTGGGCCATTTCACAGATGGTGACACTGAGGACCAGGGAGCTCCTGGGCTGGGCTGAGGGGCTGGGAAGATGGGCAGCAGAGCCAGCAGAAAGAGCCCCCACTGAGCTCCTGCTCTCTGGGATGGGCCTCAGTATTCTTCCTCCTGAGAGGTACGGGTCATTTGTGGGGGAGGGGGACTTTTAACCAGGGTGCACCCAGCAGGAGGGGGAGTCCGGGAACCAGGGTCCTCTAGGTTGGGAGTGGGATCTAGAACCGTCACCTCAGGACAGAGCGGGGAAAAGTGTCAATCGAGGAACCAGGGTTCCTGAGGACAGCGGGATCCGCCACACCCCACAACACGTATCTAGGAGCCACCCTTGGGGTGAGGCAAAGAGGACTTCAGGACCTCCAGGCCCAGGCCTGGTGACCACAGCTATGCCCAGAAATGGGCGTGACCAGTGGCTTGAGCGAGGGGCAGAGCTGGGGAGCAGGGAAGGGTACACACAGGGCAGAGAGAAGGAGAGGAGAGACCTGGAGGCCGGGTCGCAGCAGAGGAGGGAAGAATCCAGTGTGGAGAGGGTCCCAAGCCTGAGGGGAGGGGGACAGAGGAGCCAGGAAGGGAGGCAGAGCATGGAGCCCAGGGAGGAAGAGCCATGTTCCAGTAAGAGTTCGCTCCCACCCTGGGATACGGGTCCGAGTGCTGGACCCCTGCAACCTGCTCAGTTCTAGGCCAAAAGGAGCAGCAACTGACTCAGCTTCCTTCTCCTCCACCTCCACCCACCCTGGCCTCTGCAGCCAAAGGCCTCGGAGCCCCCTCCCCACCCGCTCTGCATCCTCCCTCCCATTTTCCCCCTCACTTGTGGCCTCCAGCGTGGCAATGAGCATCCAGAGGAGGCCGAGGAGCCTGGGCAGCAGCATGGGCCCGGTGTGCAGGGTTGGTCCCCGGGGCCGGGGACAGAGCAGGTGCCAGGCCCAGTGATGGCAGTTGGATTCCAGCCACAGCCGCGGTGTGCTCAGTAACACCTGGCCTCAACCGAAAGTGACTATCTGCCCTGCCGGCGCACAGGGAGCAGCTCACCTTTGCCCCTCCCAGCCTCAAGCCCTCCCACTCTCTTCTGTGAAGGGAGGGGACAAACAGACAAGCCCAGGGAGATGGGGTTGCTGCTGGCGTCACCCTCAACTGTTCCTTCCAAGGACGCTGCCTTTCCTCCCCTTCCCCCCATGGAGGACCTGCGAGACCACTGCAGCGGATTCCAGAATCCAAGCCACCCTTGGAGCCTCCCTTAGTTCCAATTCTTGGAAACGCACTGTCCCCGCTCTGCCCTCCAGCCCACCTCCTGCAGGGCTCTGGTGCTGCGACCCTACAGCCAGACACAGCCAGGAGAGTCACAAAGCTCAACCAGAAGCCATGTGAAGAGGTGAGCCAGGGCCCAGAAAAGGAAGGCCAGAGGGCCACAGAAACATGGGTGCCCGTAGTTTTGACTATTAGGGGACAACTTAGTGACTATTAGGAAGTTTGAGTTCACCCAGTGCTGGCAGTGGGGTGAAGAATAACTGCTCCTACTTGGCCAGTGGAAGTGGATTGGGTTGCTTTAAAAAGGCAATTTGAGTAATCCCAGCACTCAGGAGGCTGAGGCAGGAGGATCTATGACTTCAAGACCAGCCTGGGCTACGTAGTGAGTTCAAGACCAGCCTGAACTACATAGTGAGACCCTTTCTCAAAGTCCTACCCCCTCCCCAAAAAAGGCAATTTGATTGTATCTATTTTGTGTTTTTGTTTTATTTTTTGAGACAGTGTCTCACTATGTATTCCAGATTGCCTGTTTAATTTTGCTTTCTGTTTGGTTTTGGCAGATTGAAACTAGGGTCTCACGTGTGCTAGGCCAACATTCCACCACTGAGTTACAACTCCAGCTCATCTACTAAAGTTTTAATGCGTGCTCTAGGACCCAGCAGTTTTACCTGCCCTTGTGGGGCTGTAATTCCAGCACTTGAGGGGCAAAGGCAGGAAGATTGCAAATTTGAATCCCTCTAGGCAACTTAGTGAGATTCTGTCTCAAATCAAAGTAAAATGAGGGCTGGGGATTTAGCTCAGTGGCACAAGCGCCTGCCTGGCAAGCATGAGGTTGTGAGTTTGAGCCCAGTACCAAAAAAATAAAATTAAAATAAAGTAAAATGGCTGTGGCTATAGCACACTGGTAGTGCATGTCTGTGTTCAAGCACCAGTAACACACACACACACAAAGAAAGAAAGAAAGAAATGAAGGAGAAAAAGGAAGAGGAGAAGGACAAGGAGGAGGAGGAGGAAATCAAGGGAGCATTCACAAGGATGCTTCCCCATCCAGTGGATTGCAATTCCAGTGGAAATTGGAAACCACCAAAATGGGATTGTTGCAGTCCAGAAAGATGATGGGGGTTGGGTGTCTCTGTGGTAGAGCCCTTGAATAGCAGGGATGCTGGGTTTGAACCTCAGTAGTCAAAAACAAAAACAAAAACGAAAAATGTACAAGTGAAAGTTGCGTTAAACTCCACACTGGGTTCTTGGAATACCTCTTACTAATTATGCTCACTCACACATAAATGCAGGTGGCCCTAGTACAGCGTTCAATAAATTACACAAAATATTCAACACTTTCATATAAAATAGCCCTTGTGTGAGATGATGCTGCCCCACTGTAAACCAAAGTCAATAAACTAAGCATGTTTGAGGTGGGCTGAGCTGTGGGGTGATAAATGCATTTTCACCTTAGGATATTTCCAACTTCTGAAGGATTCAGCTGGACATAACCCCACCATAAGTTGAGGAAGATCTATTTGCAAAAAGTTTTGTTGCTGTTTTCCAAAGCTATCTCCATAGATACCACTAGACTCTTAGAATCCAGCACCAAACCAGCCAAGAAGCTGAAAACAAAACAAAACTGCAGACTTGGAGAGTTTCCAATCTTTGTGCTGGCGTGTGTGTGTGTGTGTGTGTGTGTGTGTGTGTGTGTGTGTTTGTACTGGAGATTGAACCCCGCACCTTCACACTGAACTATATCTCTAGCCCTTTTTAATATTGTTTTGAGACAAGGTTTTGCTAAGTTGCTAAGTTGCCCAGGTTGGACTCAAACTTGCGATCCTCCTGCCTCAGCCTCCAGAATGCTGAGATTACAGGCACTTGCCACCATGCCCAGCTCCAGTGTTTTTTTTATTATTATTATCAAATACCATAAAATGCCCATCATGGAGCTGGGGTCATAGACATAAATGAATCCCTGTTTCAAGCACACCAGGCTCCTGGGGAGACGGACTCTGATCTCCCTTCTGTTTTATCTTACCTGCCCATGTCCTCCTCTGCTGCAGCCTATGGCTTCCCAGCTGCAGGTTCTGCCCACCTTCCCACTTTCCCAGAGCTGTTCCTGCACCCGGAATACTCCTCCACGTCACTCCTTTTCTCTCAGTCTATGTGTCCTATGTATCCTTTGTCCCCTCCACCAGGTATGATCAGCAAGTGAATCTGGAAACACATAGTATCTTTTTTTTTTTTTTTTCTTTTGGTACCTGGGATCGAACTCACAACCTGGTGCCTGCCAGGCAGATGCTTAGGTCACTGAGCTAAATCCCCGGCCCTATTTTTTGAGCCAGGGTCTCACTATGCAGTTCAGGTTGGACTTGAACTCACTTTGTAACCCAGGCTGGTCTCGAACTCACAACAATCCTCCTGCCTCAGCCTCCTGAATGCTGGTATTAAAGGCGTGCACCACCACGCCTGGTTTGGAAACGCATAGTATCTTTCCCATGGCACATACTTGTCATCCACTGGTGGAGTCCAGCCATTTGATCACCTCTGTGTCCAGAGCTGGTCAGTGGCCACTCTGCTTCACAGCCAGGGAGGACAGGGGCAAGCTCAAACTGCTGCAGCCCTCACCCCCCGGCCACTGGTGGGGAATGGCCCACCCCCAGCCCCAAAAAGCTAGAGAGGAGAGAAGGTGCGCAGTGCTGAACCAGAGCTATAGAGTCCGATACTGCTTTCCAGCAGGCTGCCTTAGACCCTAACACACCACATGTCAACATGGCCCCAGCCGGAGCTCAAGATGAACCAAAGGGCTGCTGGGTAGAAGGAAGGGCCAGGGATGAGAAGACAGGAATGCTGAGGCTGGGGGAGTCACACCAAGCTTCGTGACACCCACCACTGGGCCTCTTCCTGTGCCTCAGGCCATGAGCCAGGTGACCCCAAAGTGGGATTCTCGGGAAGTCAGTAGCGGGCACTTGCCCTTCTCCCAAGTCCCACCACTGTCACTGGGGTCTTGGGGAAGCCAGGGGAGTTCAAGACCAGCCTGGGCTACAGCTGGGACCATCCCCCATGTGTCAAGGATTAGGAGCAAACTGTTGAGGAAACAGAGTCGAGAAATAGGTCAGGACATGAGAGAGGGACAAGGGCCTGGGAAAGTTAGGCCACTGTGAGATCATCTGAATTGTGACTGCAGTTTTTGCTGGTGGTATCAGGTAGTAGAAGCCAAGGGGACTCATGAAAGCTGTCTCTGGAAGTCATGGCGGGGGGTCAGGGGACAATGATTTTCTCCATGGCAGATGAAAAGCTGATACCTGGCTTTGAAGTGAGTGGAAGCCAGTGAGGGTTGGTGTACCGGTCAGGGAATGTCAGGTTATGCTGCGGTAACAGAGTCCCAAAGGCTCAGCGACTCACACATACAGAGGTTTATTTCTGGTTCACACTGCTCACTATTCCAATGTCTGGATTGTGTTCCAGACTTTCACTCTGGGACCCAGACTGATGGAGCAGCTCCTGCCTGGGACACCATCAGTCCCGCAGCAGCGGAAAATGATAGCACAACCACCAGCTGGTTCAGACAGCTTCTTTCCAGAACAACAGGCATTCCTGGTGCCCCCACAGGGGACGTTGGTAGATAGGATGGACTCCCTGGCAAGTCTTTGTCAGAGCTTGCAAATGGAGGGAGCCCCTGTGATGGGAGAGTTAGGAGGCTCAGTATGGGGGCTGGTGGGCTCAATCCCAGTAATCAAGGATGTTGGAGAACTTCCAGAGAGGAAGGAGGGGACCATCCCAGGGAAAGTGGAGACAGTGGTCATCCTGAAAAAGGGAGGGTTCTCCCGGGCCAGGGCAGATTGGGCCAGGCGCTTACAGGAGCATCACAGTGATGGTCCCCCTGGGAAGGAGGTGGTTTCCATACCTGATTCTGTGTCCATATGTGAGGTGCGGTGGGAAGCAGGGATGGTAAAACTCTCACTTCTGGTCCTTTTGTAGAAGAGATGAGACAGCATTGGAAACTATTGTGGTAATAGGCAAGATGATAGGACATGATTTTTCACATTTCAAAATGGAGAAATAGGGTAATATTGAGGCTAAAAACGGGTGTGAGAGTGCACACCTGTAATCCCAGCACTCCAGAGGCTGAGGCAGGAGGATCACTGCAAGTTTAAGGCCAGTCTGGACTGCGTACTGAGTTCAAACCCAGCCTGAACTACACGGCGAGATGCTGTCTCAAAAAACTCCCCCCCAGAAATTGAGGGTAAGGATCAATTTGAAGAGGAACATATGCGGTACAACTCCAGGCACATGGGTTTTTAAGAGGTTAAACAATAGTTTACTTACATGTAAATCATCTATAACTAATGGCTAATAGCGCTACGCACATGTATGGTAAATAAAGAATATCATAGTCAAGGAGAGAGAGTCTGCTAAATTCCCTTCTCTGCCCAAAGTCCACAGACCACCGAACAATTAAATTATCTCTGCTATTTCCTTTGAGCTCCCAGCAACTAAACTCGTCACAGGAAGAAAGGACAGTTGGCCAGCCCACCTGGAGAGACTTTGTCACATACCATTGTCTTCTGTTTTGGCCCCAAGGAGAATCATTTACAAACCCTCACCTGTTCCGTGAGCCTCACAGACTTTGACCCAGGCCATTGTGTTCTCCGCGCATACCACACCAAGTTCCCCTGAGATGCCATCGATTAGGTCCCTGAGAGTCCTTATCCTTCCCCTCCCCTGTAGAAAAAAGATACGAAAGTTTCTGGATTATGCTGAGAGAGTGGCTAAGCATGTGCCTGTGATTTTCCCCCACACTGTGATTTTATCCCTCTTATAACCAGTCTGTATGTCTTTTCTCCTAAAAATTAAAAAATAAAAACAAACAAAAAAACACAGGTGTTCAACTCTATCCTCATGGGCACCATATACTTAATGCCCCCTAAAATACTTTCAGGATTGAGAGTGTAATTGTTCTGGGCACCAAGAAAATAAGCTTAAAAGTTCTGGTTTTGTTTTTCTTTTTGAGATAAGCAACTTCTCCAACGGTCCCTCCCCTGAGCACTTAGCCCACACCCCCTCCTCTCCCACTCCTCAGCCCCACAGAAGTGACAGAACAAGCAGATACCAGCCCCAGGAGGCCAGGGGCCTGGCTTTTTTTTTTTTTTTTTTTTTTTCCACAAGGAAGAGGAGGATGAACCTGATGTGGTGACCATATCTACAATGCCAGCACTCAGGAGGCTGAGGCAGGGGGATCGCTGCAAGTTTGAGCCCAGCCTGGGCTACAAAGTGAGTTCAAGGCACACCTGAACTGCATAGTGAGACCCTGTCTCAAAAAAAAAAAAAAAAACAAAGGAAAGAAAAAAAGATGAGCCGATGGCTGGAAGTGACAGAGCAGGCATGGTGCTGTTCCCATGGTGGTCACTCTGCGCAAACCCACCACCCCTGCCACCCCATTCCTTACTATAAAAGGATTTTGCCCGCCTGTAAACCAGGAGATGGTGATTTGAGGCAAATGGGCCTCTCCATCTCCTTGGAGCTAGCTTTGAATAAATCCTTTTCCTTTTAACCCAGATATATGGCCTCCTTTGGTTTGGTCAGCAGTGAGCCGACAAACCAAAGGTGGTTGGTTATTTAACATAATTTACTGCTTATTTAAGAGCTCTGTAGTAATTTATGTCATAGGAATCGTGAGTAAACTGTTTTTCGATAAACGTTTTCCAGCCTCTATTCCCTGTGCAGTTCGTTCCACGTGAAATTCCCTTCCTCTTTCGCTCCTTCTTTGTTTTATGCATGCCCAGTAATCGCTAGAATAAAATCAGCTGCCCACCGCAGCGCCCACATCTTCAGGAACCTAAGATCACAAAGGGGCAGCCAGTTCTGTTTTTAACGTTCCTGTTGGCCATTTCATTTCTGACCATTTCTTTAAGGCAGTTGCTACAAATTTGTCTATGAATTTACCCTAAATGGAGTGGGGAGAGAGACAGTGAGATCCGGCCAGCTTCTCTCTACTGTATGGCTTCACACGGTTTCATTTCTGGCTGTACTGAGGACTAATAACCTCATAAATTTCAGCCTGCAGCTTGTTCTTTTGGAAGAATGTGCGTACGAAGTTAGAGTCATGAATACCATCTTTTATGGATTTATGAGGTGAAACGAAATGCAAAGCAAGCTGTGCAAACATTGCTTCTGCGGTTAATTGTTTTCCAAGGGTTGTGCAAAAGGCGGCCCACTTGGCCTGAGCGCTTTTCTCCAGGCTGAGCAAAGTAAACCTGATGCAGGAAGATGGCCTGCTGCCCTTCTGGAATGTTAATCTCTGCTGTCTTCCTGCTGCAGTCGGCTAAGCCAGCCCACACCGCGCAGCCCGCTGGCAAACTTGCTCTCCTTGTCTACACCCAGCAAGTGAGGGCTGCTGGCCCACTCCTTCCAGCGCAAACAGAATACTGAAAGGTAAACACCTGCGTCACACAGGATTAAAATGTAGGACCAAAACAAATGAACTAAAAAGACACTTTGCTCGGTGGCAAGGACCATGAACTGCCAGCCTGTTTCCACTTCTCCCCAGCTAGAGTCTTACTGTTTCCAAACTCTTTTCTGGTGGTGTTATTTCGGGCTGATAGAATGACTTCTTTAAAAAGAGCATATTAGGAGCTGGGGATGTAGCTCAGTGGCACAGCGCCTGCCTGGCAAGTGTGAGCATATTGTACTAGGAAGGTTAGTGCACACCTGTAATTCCAGCACTCTAGGAGGCTGAGGCAGGAGGATTGCAAGTTTGAGCCCAGCTTGGGCAATTTAGCAATTTAGTAAGACTGTCATAAAATTTAAAAAATTTTAAAGGGCTGGAGAAGGCCCTGTGTTCCATCCCTAATACTGCGCGCACACACACACACACACACACACACACACACTACCAACGGAGTACAAAGACAACCCATAGGAAAAAATATTTGTTGGACCGGGGATATAGCTCAGTGACGCAGTGCCTGCTTGGCAAGTACAAAGTCCTAAGTTTGATTCGTAGTACAAAAAAAAAAAAAAAAAAAAAAAAGGAAGTAAATCATATGTCCAAAAAGAATTAATATTCAGAATTTACAGGGTACTCTTTAAAGTCAACAGTAACAGCAATTAAAACAAAACAAAACAAAACAAAAAAAACTAGTTCAAAAACAAAAATTGACATTTCATCAAAGAAGAAATACAAATGTCCAATAAGATCATGAAAAGATACTCAATACCACTAACCATTAGAAAAATGCAAAACCTGGCATGGTGATGAATTTCTGTAATCCCAGTACTGGGGAGGCTGAGGCAGGAGGATTGTTTTGAGTTTGAGGCCAGCCTGGGCTGCATAAGGAGCTCAAGGCCAGCCTGAACTATATAGTGAGACCCTGTCTCAAAAAAAAAAAAAAAAAAAAAAAAAGGAAAGGAAAAATGCAAATCAGAAGTATAATGAGATGCCACTCACAGCCATTAAGCTGTCACAGATATGCAGGATGGTGGGGCTGTTGGTTAGTGACACAGCATGAGGCCCTATGTTCCATTCCCAGGACAGCAAAAGAAGGAAGGAAGGCAGGGAAGGGGGCAGGGAGCAGTGTTACTGAGGACACAGAGAAATTGAAACCTTTGCACCCTGCTGGTGGGAAGCACTAAAAGCTACAGCCACGGTAGCGATTCTTCACACAGCTACACCCAGAATTCCCGTCTGACTGAACAGCCCCACCTCTCCATGTATACCGGAAAGAATTGAAAGGAGGGTCCCAAAGAGGTATCTGTGCACCCATGTTCCCAGCTGAATGAGGAGAGCTGAACTGTGAGGCCAGGCGCATGTTCACTGCCAGGACCACACACGCCCAGCCCCGAGCTCCTTATCTTAATCGCTATGCTCTCTGAGTAAACAAGTTTTAGATTTAGGGGGAAAAGAGACATTTATGGACATTTACTGATGAGTATGAGACACACAGCGAAGGTATCCGTGGTAAGAGCTGGGGCAGGAATGGATTCCAGCTCTGCTGCCCGGAGGTGTGGGACTATGGACAAATCACCCAACCACTTTGAGCAAAGACTTCTTGTGTCCCTGGCTTTCCCTCTGGAGTCCTGGAGACCTGAATGCCGCCTAGGTCTATTTCCAGACTTGCAGATGTTGTGTAAGAACACCCAACAAGCCGGGCATGGTGCCACACGCCTGTCATCCCAGCACTTGAGAGGCCGAGACAGGAGGATCGCCATGAGACAGGGGAATCACCATAAGCCAGGGCTACACAGTGAGTTTGACGCAGCCTTGCACTACATAACCAGATGCTGTTTCACCAAACCAAGATGAATAAATAAATAAAAATTAAAAGCCGGGCGTGGTGGCGCATGCCTTTAATCCCAGCACTCGGGAGGCTGAGGTAGGCGGAGCGTTGTGAGTTCCAGGCCGGCTTGGGCTACAACGCGAGCACAAGGCCGGCCTGAGCTACATAGTGCGACCCTGCCTCAAAAAACCAGGGCCGGGAGTTTGGCTCAGTGCCTTAAGCGCCTGCCCTGGCAGGTGCAAGGTTGTGAGTTCAATCTCCGGTGCTGCAAAAAAAAAAAAAAAAAAAAAAAAAAAATTAAAAAGGCAATGTATACATTATAGAACTTGACAACATAAAAATAATACATATTACCTGAGCGGGAAAGAAGTGGAAGGATTTATAACTTTGCTGATTCACCTTTCACAGCTGGTTTCAAAGATATAATTTAAAACTGATTAAGCAAGCAACAAGTATATAAAATAACAGTACAAAGGTAAATACTACGAGAGATAGTTACATAGATAGTGGGGGAAGGGAGGGACGCTGAAAAAAGCATATTGGCCTCGTTATTACTCACAGTAAGATATCAATAGAACAACACCAATAGCATAAAATATATGTACAGCAACCACTCATAACCTTAAATATTCCATGTTATTAAAAAACACAAAAGGAAGAATCAACCATATAGTGAAATTGTTACAAGTTATAAAACAGGAAATGTTAAAAACACAGAAGAGGAAAAACAGCTGTTATAGAAATAAAAGGAGAGCCAGGTGTGGTGGCGCATGCTTTTAATCCCAGCACTCAGGAGGCTGAGGTAGGTGGAGCATTGTGAGGTTGAGGCTGGCTTGGGCTACAGTGCAAGCACAAGGCCAGCCTGAGCTACATAGTGCGACCCTGCCTCAAAAAACTAGGGCTGGGAGTTTGGCTCAGTGATTTAAGCACCTGTCTGGCAGGCACGAGGTTGAGAGTTTAATCCCTGGTGCAGCTAAATAAATAAATTAAATAAAAGGAAATGAATTAATTTTACATCATGTGTGTGCTCAACAAATGGTATTTTAGGGCCAGGGGTTTAGCTCAACGGCACAAACGCCTGCCTGGCAAGTGCAAGGTTGTGAGTTTGATCCCTGGTACCGAAAAAAAAAAAAGGTATTTTATTTTTTGTGGTACGGAGGATTGAACTCAGG
Organism: Dasyprocta punctata; assembly: GCA_004363535.1. Lineage (NCBI taxonomy): Eukaryota > Metazoa > Chordata > Mammalia > Rodentia > Dasyproctidae > Dasyprocta > Dasyprocta punctata. The sequence continues at coordinate 63,314 of RJWM01007900.1, read as the reverse complement.
GCCTTTCACTGAGCAGCATCCTCGGTCCTTTTTATTTTACTTTGAGACAGGGTCTGAGTTGCTCAGGTTGGGCTCAAACTTGCCATCTCCTTCCCTCTGCCTCCCAGCTAGCCAAGATTGCAGGTGTCTGCCATGTCTGCCACCATGCCCTGCAAGTTCACTTGCTTTCAAAAAACACTTTAGAGCCTGGCATGGTAGCACAAGCCTGCAATCCCAGCACTTGGGAGGCTGAGGCAGGAGGATCATTGGAAGTTTGAGACCAGTCTGGGCTACAACGTGAGCTCAAGACAGCCTGAAGGGCCGGGAGTTTGGCTCAGTGGCCTAAGCGCCTGCCTGACAGGTTTGAGGTTATGAGTTTGATCCCTGGTACCGCAAAAAAAAAAAAAAAAAGAAAAGAAAAAGACCAGCCTGAACTGCATAACAAGACTCCATCTCAGGAAGACTAAAAAAATTTTTTAATTAAAAAAAAATTTAGGGCTGGGGATGTAGCTTAGGGATGGCACCTGTGCTTAGTGTGCAAAAGCCACCACAAATTTAATTAATTAATTAATTAATTAGACAAACATTAGGAAGATTTTAACACTGACACACAAAGAAAAACCAAAATTCATTTGTGGATTGGACAGCTGAGGCAAGAAAACTTCGAGTTCAAGGTCACCCTGGGCTACATAGAAAGGTAAAATCTGGTCTGGGCTACATAGCAAGACTTTGTTTTCAAAAAAGCAACAAAAAGAAATGAACTTTTTTTCCTGTGTTGAGACTCAATCCCTAAAGTGAAAGTACTTGGAGGAGGGGCTTGGGGGGGTGGCCAAGTTATGCGGTTCAGCCTTGATCAGTGGGATCGGTGCCCTGACCAGAGAGACCACCAGGTTCTCCCTCAGCCCTTCTGCCCCGTGAGGACAGTGCAAGAAATTGACATCTAGGGACCTGGAAGTGAGCTGCCACCCCCACCAGGTACCCAAAGGGCTATGTCTAGATCTTGGTCTCCGTTCCTGCAGGACTGGGAGAAATGAACTTGTGCTTTACAAACCACTTCCAGCTATGGTATGGTATTCTGCTATAGTAGCCCAAGTGGACTAAGATGCCCACACGCCCCATGCTCCTGAACCTGCTCACCTGTTCCCCGACCCTGAAGTTGTCTCTTTTTTTTTTTTTTTTTTGAGACAGGATCTCACTATGTAGTTCCAGCTACTCTTGAACTCAGTATGTAGCACAGGTTGGCCTTTGTTGGGGTCACAGGCTGCCACACCCAGCCTTCCTCTTAAGAATGTCATATAGCCAGGTGTGGTGGCGCCTTTAATCCCAGCACTGGGGAGGCTGAGGTAGGAGGAGCATTGTGAGTTTGAGACTGGCTTGGGCTACAATGCGAGTGCAAGGCCAGCCTGAGCTACATAATGCAACCCTGCCTCAAAAAACTAGGGGGCCAGGAGTTTGGCTCAGTGACTTAAGCGCCTTTCTGGCAGCCGTGAAGTTGTGAGTTTGATCCCCAGTGCCACATAAAAAAAATTAAAAAAAAGTCATATAGATGAATCTTTTAAGATTGGCTTCTTTCATTCAGTCTTTGAGAGTCATCTAAATTGTTTTTTTGGGGGGTTGGTTTTTGGGTTTTTTTTTGTTTTTTTGGTTTCTTATTTTTTGTTTGTTTAGTTGGTTGGGTTTTTTGTTTTTTGTGCCGGGGATTGAACTCATGACCTCATGCTTGCCAGGCAGGCACTTATGCCACTGAGCTAAATCCCCGGCCCTCTAAATTGTTGATGTATCAATAATTTTTTTCCTTAGGTACTGAGGGCCTCTGCTTTAAGCTATATCCCCAATCCTTTTTCTTTCTTATTTTGAGACGAAATCTCACTAAATTGCCCTGGCTAAACTCAATTTTGAGATTCTCCTGCCTCAGCCTCCCAGAGGGCTGGGAATGTAGCTCAGTGATAAAGTATTTAACTAGTATGCACATGACACTGGTTTTAATCTCCAGTACGACCAAAAAAATTCTTTTAAAATCCTACATAAACATGAAAAATTAAAGGGTTGGAGATTTAGCTTAGCAGCATAAGCACCTGCCTGGCAAGCATAAGGTCCTGAATTTGATCCCCAGTACCAAAAAAAGAAAAAAAAAATATTAAAGTAAAACAAATTATCTATGTAGTGAATTCTAGATCCTGACAACAGAGAATATATATTTTTTCAAGTGTTAATGAAACATTTACAAACTTTACTATGCATTGGACCAAAAAGAAAACATATCCCTAAAAGAATTATACAGTGTTTCATTAGTTTTGAGGTATATTGTCTTGGGCTGTAGGTCTTCAACTGGACACATGCAGGACATTACTGTGGGATCCAGGCCCTTGGATGAATTTTCTAGGTCTTTAGTGTTGTGGACAGATTTCCTGCACTTTCTTATATTTAACTTTAAATAATATTATAAATTCTGTGTCCTGTATCTAATTGTTCTCCTTGTAACCCATGACTACAACAAAAATTGCAGTTGCTGGATCCTACAGCAATGTCCTGCATGAGTTCAGCTGAAGACCTCGAACCCATGACAGTGCCTCCCATGAGTCCAGCTGGAGGCCCAGAGCCCATGACAATGATTCATGCAAGTCTGTTTTACAGATCTGTGCTGGGAAGGCCCAAAGGTGAGTGGTGGAAGCTAGAAAGTCTATGCCAGCAGGGTGAAGGAGCTGTGCCAGTAGGTTGAGGGTTCTACACTGGAGCTAAAAAGTGACACTCAGAATAAGGACCAGAGCTCCCCCGAAAAGTACCACAGCTATCCTCAGTAACAGTGAGGTCCCAAACTTCTCGGACGATGAGAGCAGTGGAGTACATATCAGGAAGCCAGTGTAACACCTTCTCCTGGAGATTCAACAGCGCCATCTTCCCCTCCAGAGCCAGGCACTGATGCTCAACATAAGAACCAGAGCTCCCCCTAAGTGACCACAGCCACTCTCAGTGAAAAGGTCTGGAGCTCCTCTGATGATAATGGCTGAATCCATACTGGGGAAGCCAGCTTGACAAGCTCCTCCAGGAGAACCAACGGCTCCAAACAACAACACTTAGGGGAACCCACAACACCCAGCTCTTCCTTTCCATGTCTCCTTTTATGCTGGCAACTTTCCTCAGGTGGGCCATCCATACTCAGCACCACGCTGATTTAATTCAGCTGGTGTTAAGTTGAACATCAGTTTTTAATGCATAACAGATATACATATATTTTTTTGTTTGTTGCTACCAGGGATTGAACTCACAACCTTGCACTTGCCAGACAGGCGCTGTGCCACTAAGCTAAATCCTTGGCCTTCTGAGGTATATATTTTTCCACTTTGGTTTTGTTTTGTTTGCAGTAGTGGGAATTAAACAGAGGGCCTTCACTTGGGCTACAATGCAAGCACAAGGCTGGCCTGAGCTACATAGTGCAACCCTGCCTCAAAAAACTAGAGCCAGGAGTTTGGCTCAGTGGCGTTAGCGCCTGTCTGGCAGGCATGAAGCTGCGCATTTGATCCCCAGTGCCGCAAAATAAATAAATAAATAAATACACAGAGGGCCTTTGCACTGAGCTACAGTCCCAGACCTTTTCTTGTTTTTGTTTTGTTTTGTTTTCCAACAGGGTCTCACCAAATTGTCCAGGTTGGGGTCAGACTTGCACTCCTCCTGCCTCAGCCTCCCAGAGTGCTGAGATTACAGATGTTCACCACATCTGGCTATTTTTCCACTTCTTTACATCTCTAAAACATGTGTGCATCTTACAATGAATGCTACCTCGGATTTATTATCTGCATTTTTTCATTCTTATTGGTATTTACAATAATGTTGTGGTACTTACTAACTACAAAGGGGAAAATAATACTGTCACAGCAGACACCACCTTAACCAAGCACATGAGCTGCATCGCCATCCTGTATCTCCTGCTGGGATGTCCCCGAAGGGCACAATGTACTTCTGCAGTATCACAGCCACATGCATATCACTTGAATCTAATCACCAGCAAGTGTCACACAAAAGTAAATTGTGACCATTCTACCAAATAATTGCCTGCTCTTCAAATCATTGAGGTCCTGAAAGATAGAAGACTGAGAAGCTCTCCAAACTGAAGAAAGATAAGGAGACCATGTAAAGTGTGCAGCTTTTCATTAAAAAAAGTGGTGTGGCGGTCAAGGTCTACAATCTTAGCACTCTGGGAGACTGAGGCAGGAGGATCAAAAGTTTGGGCCCAACATGAGCATCTTAGCTACTTGATAAAATCCTGTCTCAAAATAAAAAATAAAAATGCCTGGGGATGTAGCTTAGTAAAAAGACTCTGGGTTCAATTCTCAGTTCTAAAAAAATAAATAAGTTAACAAATAAGAAAAAATAAAGAATAAGGAACTCTATGTACCAAAACATAACTATTCTCCCAGACGCACTGATGCACACCTTTAATCCCAGCACTTGAGGAACCTGAGGCAGGAGGTATAAAGTTTGAGTACCACTTGGGCAACTTAGTAAGAACTCTCAAAATTTAAAAAGTAGTAACAATAATAAAAGCCTGGGGATGTAGCTCAGTGTGAAAGCTCTGGGTTCAATCCCTAGTACTGTAAAAATAAAAAATTAATAATAACAATAATAATAGGTTAAAAACTGTAAAGTGTGTGTTAGTGTGTTCTTTGTTGCTAGTGACACAGTACTACAGACTGGGCACATCACAAAGAGAAGAGGTTTAAAAAAAAGAGGCTTATTTTGACTTATAGTTCTGGGACCCCTCTTGTTGGCAGAGTGCTGGTGTGGCCCAGGGCATCCCATGGTGACACACAGGGTTACACCAGTGACCCGGCCAGGCTGGCAGTGTAGGACCCCTGTGAATCTACTACAGGATTGAATGGAATAATCCATTACTAATCAGTTCCTAAAGACAGTTCTTACCACCTTTTTTTTTTTTTTTCAAGAGGGCTTTGTCTTAATCAGCTTACCCATTGCAGGGACTCAATACCCAACAGCTTAAAGAAGGGAGGTTTATTTGGCTCATGATTTCAGAATGTGCAGTCCATGGTCAGCTGGCTCCAAGGCAGGAACGTCATGGCGTTAGGGTCTAGAGGAAGAAAGCTCCTTAAGTCATGGCAGCCAGGAAACAGAGCATGGGAACGTGCCAGAGAGGAAAGGGCAAGGGACCAGATGTAGACCCCAAGGGAATGAGCAACCCAGATACACCAAAAAGTGCACTTTACTAATCCCCAGAGTGAATCCAAAAGCCATAAATCTGAAACTCCACCCTAACTAGCACAGGATTGAACCCAACACCTTCACTATGAGCTGCATGCCCACACCTTTTTAAATTTTTATTTTGTGACAGAGTCTTGCAATGTTGTCCAAGCTGGTCTTGAACTTTCTATCCTCCTGCTCAGCCTCCTGGAGTACTAGGATTATAGGTGTGTGCCACACCACACCTAGCACATAATCACTTCTTAAAATTCCCACTTGGAATGTCATAGTGGGAATTAAATTTCAGCAAGAGTTTCAGGAATACTAATCATACTGAAAGCAAAGTGCAAAGTGTGTATAGGAGGCAATGATTCATATGGGAACATGGGGTAGGGCAGAAGGATATCTATCCATATATATGCAATAAACCCAAGAGAAACATTGCTTCTAGGGATGAAAACTGAGATAAGAGGCCTTCTTCTAAGTTTTATGAACTCATTAACTGTCCAAGTAAAGTGCAATATAAACATAAATCCCCCAGCCAGAAAATAACTTCTCCCTGCTCCTCTGAGACCCTCAGGTCTCCTTTGCCCCTCTCAACAGGGCTGCTGGGCCCTCCACAGTGAGGATTCGTGTAGTGGTTGGTCGATTGTGTCAACTTGAGAAGTTTAGACCCTTAATTAAATTGGCTCATCAATTCTACACCCTAGGGTATAGAAGACCCGCCCTAGGGCAGCTGATTGCTCAGATGGCATAAAAGGGAAATGAGGAAGGATGATTGGGCGTCTGTTCTTCACAGGGGCTCCAGTCTTCACCTGCAGCTTGCATGTTGCCTCCTGGCTTCTAGCACAGACACTTCAGTTTCTGCCTTGCATCCTTCAACCTTCTGGCTTAGACTCTTCAGCTTTCCATTGCAGATCCATCAGACTCCTGATACGGACCTGTACAGGACACTGCAGTGAACTCCAGACCTTGGATTGAATCCTTCAGCCTCCAGCATGCAGATCCCCTCTGCACGCTACCTCATCTGACTCTGTGGCTGACCATTTAAGCCAATCTTGTTTTTTATTTTGTTTTGTTTTGTTTTGTTTTTTGTACTGGGAATCAAACTCATGATCTCACACTTGCCAGGCAGACATCACGCTGCTGAGCTATATTCCCAGCCCAGTTTCTTTTCTTTTTTCTTTTTCTAATTTCTTATACATTTGTATATCCAGTGTTATATTTGTTTCTCTAGTAAAACCCTAATACAAATTTTGGTACAGGGAGTGGGGTATGTAGAGATATTCCTTCTAAGGTAAAAGATAAGTTGTTGCATCTGGTTTCCCCTAGGACCAAAAAGGAGACACAATGCCTTGTGGGCCTATTTGGATTTTGGAGGCAACACATTCCTCACGTAAGCATCTTACTCCGTCCCATTTACCAAGTGACTCAGAAAGCTGCTACTTTTTTTTTTTTTTTTTGCAGTACCAGGTATCAAACTCACAACCATACACCTGCCAAGCAGGCACTCAAGCCACTGAGCCAAACTCCCAGCCCTATTTTTTTCAAGGCAGGGTTGCACTATGTAGTTCAGGCCAGCCTTGCTCGTGTTGTAGCCCAAGCCAGCCTTAAACTTGCAACGCTCCTCCTACCTCAGCCTTCCAAGTGCTGGGATTAAAAGCATGCGCCACCACGCCTGGCTAAAGCTGCTACTTTTGAAGGGAGCTAAGAACTGCAAAAGCCTCTGCAACAGGTCCAGGCTGCTGTGCGGGCTGCCCTCCCACTGGGGCCATGTGATCCAGCAGATCCAATGGTTCTTACAGTGGCAGTGGCAGATGGAGATGCAGTTTGGAGTCTCTGGAAGGCCCCCAAAGGTAAATTGCAGCAGAGGCCTTCAGAATTTTGGAGCAAGGCTCTGCCATCATCTGCAGACAACTACTCTCCCTTGAAAAACAGCTCTTGGCCTGCTGCTGGGCCTTAGTGAAAACTACACATTTGACTATGGGACACCAGGTCACCATGTGACCTGAGTTACCTATCATGGCCTGGGTATTATCTGATCCACTAAGTGATAAGGTTGGATGTGCAAAGCAACAGTCTATCATTAAACGGAAGTAACGTATTCATGATCAAGCTAGGGCAGGTCCAGAGGGTACAAGTAAATTACATGAAGAAGTTGCCGGAATACCTATGGCTCCTATGCCTGTCATATTGCCTTCTGTTTCCCAGCATGCACCTCTAACCTTCTGGGCTGTACCATAAGACCAGCTGTCAGAGGATGAGAAGGCCAGGGCCTGCTTATGGATGGCTCTGCACGTTATGCAGGCACCAGCTGCAAGTGGACAGCTGCGGCATTACAGCCCCTCTCTGGGACACCCCTAAAGGACAGTGGTGACGGGAAATCATGACAGTGAGCAGAATTTCGGGCAGTGCACTTGGTAGGACATTTTGCCTGAAAGGAGAAATGGCCAGATATGCGACTGTATACTGATTGATGGGCTGTAGCCATGGGCTGTGGTCAGAAACTTGAAAGGAACATAATTGGAAAATTGGTGACAAAGATATTTGGAAAGAGGTAAGACCTCTCCATATGGGCAAAGGATGTAAAAATATTTGTTTCCCATATAAACGCTCACCAAAAGGTGACATCGGCAGAAGAGGACTTTGATAATCAAGTGAATGAGATGACTCGTTCTATGGATAGTGGCCAACCTCCTTCTTCAGCCACCCCAGTCATTGCCCAATGGGCCCATGAACAGAGTGGCCATGGTGGTAGGAACGGAGGTTATACATGGGCTCGGCAACATGGACTCCCACTCACCAAGGCTGCTTTGGGTACAGCCACTGCTGGATGCCTAGTATGCCAGCAGCAGAGGCCAACACTGAGTCCCCGATACAGCACCACTCCCAGGGTGATCAACTTGCAACCTGGGGGCAGGTTGATTATACCGGACCACTTCCACCATGGTAGGGACTGCACTATGTCCTCACTGACATAGACATGAATTCCGGATACGAACTTGCCTTTGCTGCATGAAATGCTTTTGCCAAAACTACCATTCAAGGATGCACAGAATGCCTTATCCACCATCATGGAATTCCACATAGCATTGCCTCTGACCAAGGAAGACATTTTACAGCCAAAGAAGTGAGGCAATGGGCTCATGCTCATGGAATTCCCTGGTCTTACCATGCCCCTCACCAGCCAGAAGCAGCTGGATGGATAAAAAGGTGGAATGGTCTTTTGAAGACACAGTCATAGTTTGCAGGGCTGGGATAAGGTACTCCAAAAAGCTGTATATGCTTTGAATCAGCATCCACTATATGGTACTGTGTCTCCCATAGCCAAGATTCATGGGTCCAGGAATCAAGGAGTGGAAGTAAGAATGGTACCACTCACCATTACCCCTAGGGATCCACTAGCCAAAAAAAAAAAAAAAAATTTTTTTTTTTTTTGGTCTTTTTTGAGACAAGTCTCACTATATGGTTCAGGCTGACCTTAAACTCACTTTGTAGCCCAGGCTGGTCTCAAACCTGCAACAATTCTCCTGCCTCAGCCTCCCGAGTGCTGGGATTACAGGCTTGCACCAGCATGCCTGGCTAGCAAAATTTTTGCTTCCTATCCCCATGAACTTCTATTCTGCTGGCTTAGAAGTCTTAGTTCCAGAGGGCAGAAGGTTTGTACCAGGAAGCACGACAAGGACACCACTGAACTGGAAGCTAAGCCTTTCCCTTGCTCACTTTGGTCTTCTCATGCTTCTGAGGAAACAGCTAAACAGGGAGTCACAGTGTGGTCAGGAGTGATTGACCCAGACTGTTAAGGGGAAATCGGACTACTACTCCACAATGGAGGAAAGGAAGAATATACGTGGAAGGCAAGAGATCCCTTAGGGCGCCTTTTAGTACTAGTATGCCCTGTTATTAAAGTCAACAGAAAACTACAACCGCCTAATACAAGCAGAATGACAAATGACCCAGAGCCTTCGGGAATGAAGGTGTGGGTCACTCCACCAGGGAGAGAACCAAGACCTGCTAAGGTGCTCACTAAAGGCCAAGGAAATATGGAATGGGTAGTAAAAGGTAGTCCTAAATACTAGTTATGACCCTGTGATCAGCTACAGAAAAGAGAATTGTAATTGTACTATGTCTCCCGTTATAATGTAATATAATGTTGCTAGACTGAATACTGGTTCTTAAGGATTGCTAAACCTGTGTTATAATGTTGAAGTTATGAAATGATAAGAGTAAGCATCAATCAAAGAAAACTTATGTTCTATTCTGGTGAAGGAATTAGTGTGCTTCTGTTTGTACACAGGATAGTAATAACATGTTAGGCACAATTATATGCGTGTCTTTGTATCTGGAGACAGGTTTCAAGCAATGTGTCTAGTTGCCAAGTTGACAAAGGGTGGATTGTGATGAGTTGACAACTGGTGGTCAACTTGTAACACCCAGCTGAGCTGAATCAGCATGGTGCTGGGTATGGATGGCCCACCTGAGGGTTGTTGCCAACAACATAAAAAGGAGAACTGAAGAGGAAGAAGTGTTATTGTTGGTTTTCCTGATGCTGTTGGTTCTCCTGGAGGAGCTTGTTGAGCTTATTTCCTGATATGAACTCAGCTGTTCTCATTGTCAGAGAAGTTCAGGACCTCACTGTCACTGAGAATGGCTGTGGTACTTTTGGGGGAGCTCTGGTCCTTACCTTGAGCAATCACTTCCTGGCTCCAGTGCAGAGCCCTCAGCCTACCGGCACAGACCCTTCATTCCACTGGCATGGACTTTCTAGCTTCCACGCTAACCTTTGCACCTTCCCAGTGCAGATCTGTGAGACAGACTTACATGAGTCACTGTCATGGGCTCCAGGCTTCCAGTTGGACTCATGGGGGGCATTGTCATGGGCTCTAGGTCTTCAGCTGGACTTGTGCAGGGCATTGCCATGGCATCCAGGCCCTCAGCTGAATTCTTTGGGTCTTCAGTGTGTGGACAGATTTCCTGGACTCTTTCGTATTTGACTCTTTGAGTGACTATTATAATCCTACAAGTTATGTGTCCTGTATTAAATTGTTTTTCTTGCAAACCCTGATTACAAGAAGGTGTGAGGAATGTGTCCTCAAGCTACTTGTAGTCAGTCGGCCATGGTGGTATGCACCTGCAATCTCAGCACTCTGGGAGGATGAGACAGGAGGGTCACAAGTTCAAGCCTAGCCTGAGCAACTTAGTGACACAGGGGAACCCTGTCTCAAATAAAAAATAAAAGGCTGGGGATGTAACTCAGTGCAAAGATCCTGGGTTCAATCCCCAATACCGCCGGGCGTGGTGGTGCATGCCTTTAATCCCAGCACTTGGGAGGCTGAGGTAGGAGGAGCATTGTGAGTTTGAGGCCGGCTTGGGCTACAACGCGAGCGCAAGGCTGGCCTGAGCTACATAGTGCGACCCTGCCTCAAAACACTAGGGCTGGGAGTTTGGCTCAGTGGCTTAAGCGCCTGTCTGGCAGGTGTGAGGCTGTGAGTTCAATCCCCAGTGCTGAAAAAAAAAAAAATCCCCAATACCAAAAAACAGTGCCTGCCAGTGCCCACCCACTCCAGGTCTCCCCACCCCACCACTGGCTGCCCCCCACTCCAGGTGAGCTGGCAGGGGGAGGGTAGGGAAGTGGGGTGCTAAGGGGGCACCTTCATCTCTCTCGAGGAGCTCATGTCCTCCTGCTACTAAGAAGGGGCTGGAGGAGAGGTCCCTTGTCCCTGTGAATCTGAACCCTTGAAGGCCATGGTGCCCCAGGAAACACACCACTCTGGGCAGAGGGCCGCAGCTGCGAAGTGGTTCCTGAGCAGATGCGGGGCGAGGAGACAACTGGGGCTGTGAGAGGCTCCTCTGGTTATTGGGGACATCAGGTCTCCCAGGAGTCTGGCCAAGGAGCCCCTTCAGCTATCCCCAGAGGTCACTGTGTCTGGAAGTGGGGGAGTGGAGGGAAGTCCACAACCCCAAGGGGGCAGGGACGGCAAGGGCCCCTGGAAACTGCAGAGGCTGTGACCTACCCCACCACACACCCTCTTTTCAGAACCGGGCATTAAGCCCAGCACCTTCTCACTGAGCTACATCCCCAACTCTGTTTTATATTTTATTTTGAGACAGAGTCTTGCTAAGTTGCCCAGACTGGGCTTCCACTTGCAATCCTCCTGCCTCAGCCTCCCAGAGCTGGAATTGTAGATGTACACCACCACACCCAGCCACCTGTCCCTCTTGTCCCTCAGAACTAGGCCTCCTGCCCTGCTCCCCGAGAAGTGCTGAGGGGGGCATCTCTTATCCACAGTCCAGGAAGAGCTGGCAAGTCTGATAGGCCAGGTCTCACCCTGAAGCCCAAAAGGGAGAGCAAGAACTGGAGACAGAGAGAGACAGACAATAGACAGACAGACAGACAGGCACAAACATGGAAGACACAGGGTTAGAAGTGTGGAAGAGAGGCAGGGAGGAGAAGGATCCCAGGAACCTTACACCTCTCTTCTTAGAAAGGAAGGGCCACCCGGGCCTGAGACACTGTGGCAGGAGTGAGCAGCTCTGGAGCACCCCAGCTTCAAGGTCAGAGTTCACATCCAGAGTCCAGGCAGTGATGCACTGAGCACCTTGATCCGGAGACAAGGTCTGCGTACCGTGTGGGGTTCTTGCCCGTGGCTGGGAGGGGACAGGTCCACCTGACAGCAATGCTGGGCCGAGGACACGTGAGAGGACAGCGGGGGAAGGGCTGAGCACAAAGCCCCAGCCCCACCCTGGAAGTCCTAACACCGAAGTAACACTGGGTCTGGGCCAACTCCAGACCAACCTTGGGGTCCCTGGACAGTCACCTAGGGGCCAACCTCGCAGCCTGTCTGCACTGTCCTGAGTGCAATACTCAGTGTCCCTGGAACCACGGCTGGGGTCATTTAAGGGACCTGTGCTTCCAGCCCAGCTCTCACTTGTCCTGTGGACCCCACAGGCAGCCAGGAGCAGGCAGGGACTTTCCAGGAGCTCCTTGGGTGTCAAACACGGACAGCACCTAGTGTGACCTCCTCAGCTGTCCTAGCAGTCACCCAGGATGCAGCGGGGACGTGTAAACAGAAACCGAGTCAGGACTTGTACAGGTCAGGATCGGAGCAGCAGGGCCCGGACAGTGTCGGGGTGGGGTGTCATGCTTTCACTTTGCTTTGCTGCTTCCTCCTCCTCCTCCCCTACTCCCGTCGTCGTCGTCGTCTTCTTCACAGTACTAGCGCTTGAACTGGGAGCCTTCACACTGGGCTACATCCCCTGCCCTTTTTTATTCTGAGACAGAGTCTTGCAAAGTCACTGAGCAACCCTGGCTAGGCTCTAATTTTCAGTCTTCCTGCCTCAGCCTTCCACAGTACCCGGATTACAGACATGTACCATCATGCCCAGCTTTCCTTCCTGACACTTCTGTCATCAAGAACACCTATTACACAACTTTCAGAGCTTTTTTGTTTGTTTGTTTGTTCCTGGAATCAAACTCAGGACCTTGGGCTTGCCAGGCAGGCACTGTGCCACCAAGTTATATCACCAGCCCCTCCTTCAGAGCTATTAAACAAAGATCACAGGCAGATAAGAATCCTGAAAAACGCACCTATGAGTCCCCAGCACAAGTGTGCAAACCACATGTGGCTCCACCTCCAGCTGGAGAAGGGTCTTGACAAAACAACAGAATGTTTGATGAACTACACAGGAAATATTTGTAGGCAAAATTATAAAAATGTGAATCTATCCAGTCACAAGCTTTAAAAATGTTATGAAATGGCTGGGTATGGTGGTGCATGCCTGTAATCCCAGTACTCTGAGAGGCTAAGGCAGGAGGATCCCAAGTTTGAATCCAGCCTGAGCAATTTAGAGACTTAGCAAGATCTTGCCTCAAAATTAAAAAGGAGGCTGGAGATAAAGCACCGTGTAAAGGTCCTGGGTTCCAGCCCCAGGACCAGAAGAAAAACAAAAAGTGTAAAACACTTAAAACTAGAAACAAGGGAGAAAAATACAAACAGGGAGGATGAACCAAGCGGTGAACCATAGTAACTTGGAACTTGGAACCTGGAACCACAGAAACTAGGAATACTTGCGTTTTCAATGCTAGGGGTGCAACCCAGGGCCTTTCCCTTGCTAAGCAAGCACTTAAGACTATTGAGCTACACTCCCAGGCTGGAATTCCAGGACGAGCTTAAGCAGAGGATGCAGGAACAGGGGAGCAGGGGGAGGAAAGTCCCTAGCATGGTGTTGGGGACCCCTCACTGCCAAACAACAACCCGCTTCCAGGGGGCTGGGTAATGACCTCATCAAGTGTCCCGAAGGGAAGCCTAGGACATCTTGGCCCCACCAATCTGTCCACCCTTGACCTGGGACAAGGCCCGCGCCGTTGAGCCAGGGCAATCTGGCCAGGGACCCCTTGTCCACCCTTACCCCTTTCCCCGTGTGTTCAGGGGCCTGTGCCCAAGGAGCCTCTGCCGCACAGGCCTCAACAGAGCCCTCTAGTGGACGGTCGCCTCCAGGCACGGAGGTGCATCAGTGTGTCTCCCAGAAAAGCAGCTAGGGGTGGGGGACAGGTCACAGAAATGGCGGAGGGGGGGGTTCCTGAGAGAAATAGGGGTACCCTCGGGTTGAAAGATTTTAGACGTGTTTTCATTCCTGCACTGACAGGCAAAGGGAGGCAAACAAAAGTTGTTTGCCTCAGTATCCGTTCTCTCTTCCCAATGTTAGCACAGTCTCATTTAGATCTTACCTACCCAGTGATCAGAGCACAGGCTCCATCTCTGAACACCTTCATAACATCAACGACCTCAGAATTACATTTTGGCCAGTGGGATGTAAACTCGAGTGTTATGTGTGTCTTTGATATCAAGGGCACTGTGTCAACCCTGCATGGCCAAGTTCTGGGTCTCTCTTATATAAAAGAGAAGTACATTTCTGTTTATTTTCTTTAAGTCACTGTTTCTTTGTTTGTTTGTTTTGCTTTCATAAAGCTGAGTAAAATCTTAATCAATAAACAGAGGAGGTGAGAATACTTTTTGTTAGCAGGGGAGGAACCAGGACTACAAGAGAAGTGGGGGTTCTCCGAACCAGCAGAACCGACAGCAGATGCAAGATTGATTCCTCAAAGAATGGAAGTGGCAAAAGACTGCGAGAATCAAGGGCATCCCTGCACAGCCGTGCAGGCTGGGACACTGAGGATGTCGGGAGGTGACAACGATGGGTTGTACAGGGAAAAGATGTCCTGGTGATGCTGGCTCACCCCGTGTGACAAAAGGCTGGGGAGAAGCCGGGCATGGTGTCATACGCCCTTATACCCAGCTGACGTAGGTGGAGCACTGTGAGTTCGAGGCTGGCTTGGGCTACAGAGTGAGCAACGCTGGCCTGAACTACATAGTGTCACCCTGCTTCAAAAAAAGTAGGGCCAGGAGTTTGGCTCAGGGGCTTAAGCCCCTGCCTGGCAGGTGTGAGGTTGCGAGTTTGATCCCTGGTACCGACAAAAAAAAAAAAAAAAAAAAAAAGCTGAGGAGAAACTCAGCGAAGGAAAGACTTTGTGCCTGGAAATTCTATTTTTAAGAGCAAGGTTGAAGCCTTATCCATCTGGAATCCTGGAGATTTCTGTGCCACAGCATCTCCTGCTGTCCCACACTGCCTGACTCCTGGGGAAGTCAGTGCTAAATGACCCTGGGACCACCTGGGCCAGCATTTCTCCTCCTGTGGCCCCAGCACACCCTCATGGCACAGCCCTGTGGGCTCACTCATGACACAGACCTGAGGATCACACCCAACAGCAAACAGACTGGCCCCTCTGCAGACCCCTGTGATGTGACACATACCCAAGTCCAATCCATCCTTTGGCACACTGGGAAACTGAGACCTGCACAAAGAACACGACTCTCCAGAGATCTCACTGGCAGTTGGCAGCACCCCTGAGGGAGTCCACAGCTCCCTGTGGATCTCCTGGCTCCTGCATTTCTTAGCCTGGTTCTTCTGCATAGCAAGAGCAGGGTCCTCAGAGATGAGGACAGCAGCTTCACAGTCTCCCCCATCCTCAGGATCCTGGGACAAAATGCAGGCTCAGGACACACAGGTGGCTCTGGGCCACCTGTCAGAGGTGGAGCAGCTAACCAGAGTGTCCTGCAGATGGACCCCATGCTGCCTCTCCACAGGAGGCACCCTGCCCTTCTCGATTTCTGCTGTGCAGCCCTGGTTGAGTGCTCATGGGGGCTTGGGCACTGTCCCTAAGTCTCAAGCATCTTCAAAACCCCACTGTCCTTTCCCTCTCCTGCTTGCTGCTCCTTGCTGCATCTGAGAAAGGAACTAGAGTCCCACAGAGACCGTCTCACGGACACCAGTCCCACCAATGCCAACAGCTGTTTTTGTCCCAGCTCTCAGCTCCAGGCCTTACAGACATCTGGGCACCATTCCCATCGGCTAAGGCCACTAAACCCAGCCCAGCTGAATATAGAGTCTTCTCCCTGGGGGATTCCTGACCACCCTGGAGTCCTGTCCTAGACTCCAGCATCACGTCCTGGGCTTGGATCTGGACCAACAGTGACCTGTCCCTGAGCCTGTTCTGTCCTTTCACTTGCCGAGCTATCATTAGCTCGTGATAACCCTGGGCAACGAGCTGTCCTGGTCCAGTCTCCACAGGAACTCATGATCATAGAGGTTAGGTGACATGCCTGTCCTGCATCTACCTGTCTTGAAGAGTGACAGAAGGGCAAGACCCTAACATTAGCAGGGTCTTACGGTCCCAAATTCCACAGCTTCTACCTCTACACGCTCTTTCACCGTTTGCTTGACCCTTACTAATAATGAATAATTACTACTCCTGCAGCAACACCTACACTGTTTCCAACCACAGCCCTGGCTCTTAGGCCTGCTCTTTAGTAGGTGACGCGGTCTAGCCAACACGGAGTCCTTGAGGAGGGGGTCTGGGACCTCGAGGAGGGCAGATGCAGAGGGCCCCGGTGTGGAAGATGGAGCCTCGGGGTGCCTGAAAAGGAGAGCGCGGAGACCAGGGAAATGATGGCAAGGGGTGCGTCTCCAACACTCCGCACCGCACCCAGACTCTGAGGTCCGAGCGACTGCCTCTGATGCCACCTAGCGTCCACCTCCAGCGAGCGCAGAGCGAATCTGGCGCGGGTGTCCCCGCCTGCATGTGCCAGGCCTGCGGGCATCGGTTCCCGCGCAGCAGGCGGGTTAGGGATCTCCTCCTGGCTTGGAGAGCTACGAACCATGCGTCCCAGGGCCGGGCTCCACTCTGGATTCGAGAGAGCGACGCCGCCCGCCGTGAGCCCCCGAGATCCGGGACCTTTGCTCCCTGATGGTGGCGGACGCGTGCGTGGAGCTCGGCGGGGAGCGGGTCGCCAGAACGAGCATACGCGCGCGTCCCCGCACGCCCACGCCGCGCCCGCACCGCCGCGCGCGCGCACGCGCACGCACGTCTCGAGGTTAGTCCGTGCAGACCGGTTTCCCGTAACTGCTCCGGGGAGTCGACCCCGTTGCCCCCCGCGGGTACCCCTTTTACGCCGTGAAGTCTTGTACGCGCAATTCTGCACACTATTGCCGGCGTCCCTTCGGGCGCAGGGTCGCCGCCGCGGCACCACTGTCCCCATGGGTCACTCCTAAAGGGTGGGGCGCGGGGGGTCTGCGCGGCTCGGGCTACTCCGAGCTGGCGAGGGGGGTGGGGTGGAGGGGCGCGGAGACCAAGCCGCTCCCACCTGCTGGCCGTTGCGACCAATGAAAGCTTGGGCTGGTGATGTCATGCCCCGGCCAGACCCTGGTGACGAAGTCCGAGGTCACCCGTCAAGGAACCAGCAGTGCAAGCCCACCCGCGGGGCTTCCGGAAGTTTCCACTGCAGCAGCCTCGCCCTGCAGCCTTGCGCGCACCACTGGCCTGCCTTCTCGGATGTCCCCGTGTCACCCCCTCCTCCCCATGGGGTCCTCCTTCCTCCGTGGGAGCTCCCATCATTTCCCCCTCGAGATCTCATATTCCCATCTCCATTCCTACAGGTGTCCCCTCATCCCCAGGCGTGTCCTACGCCGTTTGCGCCAACAGTGGCATCCTGAGGGGGTCCTCATCCTCACTTTCACGTGTCGCCCCTCCCACGCCACCCCGACTGTGTCGTGGCTAGAGATGCTCATTTATTCGGTCCTTGCTCTAACTTGCCAGCTTCCACCGAGGCTGTCCCTGTGTCCTCCGTCTGTGAAAGTCAGTTTGTCTGTGTCTGTCACTACAGGAGACTGTCTCCTGCCCGCGTGTGCGTCTGTCCGTCTGTCACCTGGGTGTCTGCCCTGCCAATGCGGGTCTTCGGGTCGCGTCCGTCCGTGTGGCAGCGTCTGTCACCCGAGTGCGTCTGGGCCCCGGGGTCCCGGCTCGGAGGGAGGGACGAGGAGGGGAGGTGGCGGCCCGGGGAGCGGGGAGGGCCGAGGGCGGAGACAGTGGGCGGGGGCGGGCGGGGGCGCCGCGCGGCCCGAGGGGTGTGTGTGCGGGGGGCCGGAGGCGGCGGCTGTCACAGTCAGCTCAGCCTGCGCCGGGGAAGAGCGGCCGCCTGCAGCTCCCGGCGCAGCCCGGCCCGGCTCGGCCGCCTCAGGTGAGTCTTCCGCCCCGCCTGGGACCCTCCCCTGCCGGCGGCCACTCATCGCCACGGGGACCGCGTGCTCCCGGAGCGATGTAGGCCCCCAAAAGGGGGCGCCGAGCGCGCCCCCCGCCGCCGCGCACTCCTCCGTAACTCTCCCCGGCCGCCGCGTACTTACCCACGCCCCGCGGGGCCAGCTCTCGCCGCTCCACCCGCGTTCCTGCGGGGACCCCAGAGCGCCCCTTCCCCACTCGCCCCCGAGACTGGGGACTTTGGAAAACGCCCCCTGTTTGGAGCGGAACCCAAACTGCGCAGGTTCTTGACGCCTGGCTGCATCCCAGCCGCTCATAACGAGGGCCGCGACCCCAGCAACCCTGCGCAGAGCCCAGCCCAGGCCCCTCCGAGGCCCGGGAACTCCCTCCCAAGGAGACTCGTCTCGGTTTTTTTGTTTTTTTGTTTGTTGTTGTTGTTGTTTGTTTGTTTGTTTGTTTTTTCTTTTTTTGGAGCAGGGGAAGGGGAGGCTCAACGGAAGCCCCGAGTTATAATTAGCCCCACTCGGGTTTCCTAGTTAATCTCCAGCACTACCACCACCCCAGCTCATAGCGTCGGAGACTGGGTGAGGGGTGATCGCCTGGAGAGGGGGGAGTTCCGACCTGGGGAATTTTGATCCCTTGGCTGGAGATGCCGGAACCACAGCAGCTGCTGCCCCAAAATAGCGTCCTCGCCCCTACAGGCGGGGATCTCCGGAGCTCCTGGAACACTGGCGTCCTGGCTCGCCGTTCAAGTCCCTCTGTGATGCCCGCGAGCCCCCAGACCCCCCACCCCAAGTTCCCGGCTCCCGGTCTCAGGGTGGGGAGAGCCTTTCTCTCCTCGGTCTCTAACTGCCCCCCGCTGGCGGCGACGTGCACTGCAACGTCTGTCGCGCGGGGGCTCCAGTCTGGGGACCAGGGCTGGCAGCCAAGTGGGCTTGGGCTAGGCATAGCGGGTAGGGGGGACAGAGAACAGAGCCGCTGATAGGAACCTGTGGGTACCAGAGCTCAGAGCCAGACAGCAAAGGAGGCGCTGAAGGGTGTGGCAGGATGTGGAGGAGGCAGGACTTGGGGTATCCCAGGAGATAGGTCTCCCACACTTCAATGCCCAACCCCCTCCCCCAGGGCCCGGGCCCTGGCCAAACTAGGAGGAACGGCTGTGCCTTGAAGCCACTGCAAGCTCTCTCAGTGGTGCCACCCAGCAGCGAGGACCCCCGCCCCTATCCCGTGGCCCCTGCGTGGACTGCGACCTCTGGTACCCGCACTGCATGCACGGGGCCCAGCCTAAGCTGTAGAGCCAGGGGACAAGGTGAGGGTGGTGGGCCCTGCGGGTAGGGGAGGGTATGCCTCGGCACGTCTTATCTCCATGCATCTGTCTGGGTGTGTGCGCCTGCCTGATCTCTGTCCCCTCTTGCCTGCCTGCCTGCTGGTGTCCTTGTCTCTGCCTGTCTCCTGCCCTCCCTTAATGTCTCTCCTCTTGCCAACCTGCCCCACCTCCTCTGCAGCTGGGTGATAACCCTTGGGCAAGATTGTTACCTAATCTCCTTCCTTGCTGCCTTCGGCCTTCACCCTTTGCTTTTCTTTCTCCCACAGCAGACACCTCCCTGCTCTGGCAACCATGAGGCCCCCGTGGTGTCCCCTGCACAAGCCCTCCCTGGCCTCCCCACTCCTCCTCCTCCTCTCCCTCCTGGGAGGAGGGGTGGGGGCTGAGGGCAGGGAGGACCCAGAGCTGCTGGTGACGGTTCAAGGGGGCCAGCTGCGGGGCATCCGCCTAAAGGCTCCTGGGGGCCTTGTCTCCGCTTTCCTGGGCATCCCCTTCGCAGAGCCACCTGTGGGCCCCCGACGCTTTCTGCCACCAGAGCCCAAGCGGCCCTGGCCAGGGGTGCTAGATGCTACAACCTTCCCTAGTGTCTGCTACCAATATGTGGACACCCTGTACCCTGGTTTTGAGGGCATCGAGATGTGGAACCCAAACCGTGAGCTCAGTGAAGACTGCCTCTACCTCAACGTGTGGACACCATACCCCCGGCCTGCATCCCCGCTTCCTGTCCTTGTCTGGATCTATGGGGGTGGCTTCTACAGCGGGGCCTCCTCCCTGGATGTGTATGATGGTCGCTTCCTGACACAGGCAGAGGGGATAGTGCTGGTGTCTATGAACTACCGGGTGGGAACCTTTGGCTTCTTGGCCCTGCCAGGGAGTCGAGAGGCACCAGGCAATGTGGGTCTGCTGGATCAGAGGCTGGCACTGCAGTGGGTGCAAGAGAATGTGGCAGCCTTTGGAGGGGACCCGACATCAGTGACTCTATTTGGGGAGAGCGCAGGCGCTGCCTCCGTGGGCATGCATGTACTGTCCCCGCCCAGCCGGAGCCTCTTCCACAGGGTTGTGCTGCAGAGCGGTGCACCCAACGGGCCCTGGGCCACGGTGGGCATGGGAGAGGCCCGTCGCAGGGCCACGCTGCTGGCTCGTCTTGTAGGCTGTCCCCCAGGCGGCGCTGGAGGCAATGACACAGAATTGATAGCTTGCCTGAGGACACGGCCAGCTCAGGACCTGGTGGACCACGAGTGGCATGTGCTGCCCCAGGAAAGCATCTTCCGGTTTTCCTTTGTGCCCGTGGTGGATGGAGACTTCCTTAGTGACACGCCTGAGGCCCTCATCAATGCTGGAGATTTCCATGGCCTGCAGGTGACTAGTGGTTGGCAGGGGTGGAGCTGGTTCCTGGGGTCTGGCCATCCCTCCCATCCCCAGGGACCTGACCTGGGGCTCCTGCAGATCCACTCTCGGAGGTCTGAGCTTGTGGGGTTCAGGGCCACCTCCCTTCCCTGAGTGCAAATCCCAGAGAGTGGTCATCGGGGCAGAGAGGAAAAGAGTGGATATATTTTCCTTCTCTCTGTCCCTTCCCCAGTCTCCTGCTCTCTTCCTCCGTGGTTCTGGATCTGTAACTGTGCATCTCTCTGGCTCTTTGTCTATCTGTCTCTCTGTCTGCTTGTCTGTCTGTACCCTGTCCATCCTGTCCCTCCCCTCCCCAGGTGCTGGTGGGTGTGGTGAAGGATGAGGGGTCCTATTTTCTGGTTTACGGGGCTCCAGGCTTCAGCAAAGACAACGAATCTCTCATCAGTCGAGCCCAGTTCCTGGCTGGGGTGCGCATCGGGGTCCCCCAGGTGAGCGACCTGGCGGCCGAGGCTGTGGTCCTGCATTACACGGACTGGCTGCATCCTGAGGATCCAGCGCGCTTAAGGGACGCCATGAGTGCTGTGGTGGGCGACCACAATGTCGTGTGCCCTGTGGCCCAGCTGGCTGGGCGACTGGCTGCCCAGGGGGCCCGAGTCTATGCCTATGTCTTTGAACACCGTGCTTCCACGCTCACCTGGCCCCTCTGGATGGGGGTGCCCCACGGCTATGAGATTGAGTTCATCTTTGGACTCCCCCTGGACCCCTCGCTGAACTACACCATCGAGGAGAAAATCTTTGCCCAGCGGATGATGAGATACTGGGCCAACTTTGCCCGCACAGGGTCAGCAGGGATGGGGTGGGGAGGGCGCGCAGAAAGGAAGGGAGGCAGGAGGGGAAAGGAGACAAAGAGGGTGAGAGAAACAAAGGAAAGAGAGAGAAGGTGCAAGGCAGGGTGGGGGCCCCTTAAGAGACAAGGACAGGGACAGAGGAAGACAGAGATAAAGACAAAGGAGATCCAGTAGTTAGGAGGGCTGTAAAATCAGGTTGGACCAGCAGTGATTTATAGCCTTTCTCGCTCTCTCTCCCTTTCCATTTTTTCTGTCTGAAGAAAGGGGGCAGTAAATCTGGCATCAGACTGGGGTTGCCCAAAGTAGAAGTGATGTTTGCCGAGACAGCTGTGCCTGGGTTACACACTTTATGGCTGAATCAAAAGTAGCCCTTTTTTGTTTGTTTGTTTTGGATTTTTTAATGGAAGGAAAACAGATAAAGACAGGAATAGAAAAACTGAGGGAAAGGGAAAAAAAGAGACAGGGTACACAGAAGGAAAGGGAAAATTCCTAGGTGAGAAGGGATGCTGGAGAGGAGAAAAAAGAATTAGAGTCAGGCTGCACGATTGGGGGTCTCCATGGAGCCGAAGGGGACCCAGGGTCAGGAAGGGGACACTTCTGCCTCGTCCTCATCTTCGTTCCCCATCACTCTGAGCCCTGCAAGCCTTTGCAAGTAGCTGAACCTTCCCTCTCCTTTCGCAGGGACCCCAATGACCCGCGAGACACCAGGGCCCCTCAGTGGCCCGCGTACACGACAGGAGCACAGCAGTACGTGAGCCTCAACCTGCGGCCGCTGGAGGTGCGGAGGGGACTGCGCGCCCAGGCATGCGCCTTCTGGAACCGCTTCCTGCCCAAATTGCTCAGTGCCACTGGTATGCGGAGAGAAAAGGGATGCAGGAGGGGAGGAGGAGCTAGCCGGGTGTAACCCTCTCTTCTTCCCCCAGCCTCCGAGGCTCCCAGCACCTGCCCAAGCCCCGCCCATGGGGAGGCTGCCCCGAGACCCAGGCCTGACCTACCCCTGTTCCCCCTTCTCCTCCTCCTCTTCCTGCGGCGGTGACCATGGCCTCTTGTCCCCTCCTCTAAAGCGTGGTCAGCCTGTGGGGAAGGGCCTCTCTCAGGGACCCAGCACCCCCTCCTGCACACACACTGGCCAGGCCTCAGGGACCCACTCGCCTTTGTTTAAATGGAAATGAAAAAGCAATTTAAAATTTTTATTTTTATAAAATTATCCTTTGGAGCTTGAGCCTGATGTTGGGGAGAAAGGGAGAACCTGGGGCTGGATAGCACCCCACAGTGGGCTACAACTGTCAACCATTTCTGTCTTTTTCTCCTCGCCAACCCATGCCCTTCTGTTTCCATCCGTCCCCCTCTATCTTCCGGTCACTTCCTCCTCCTGTCTACTTCCTGCCGTCCTTCTCCGGCCCCGCCCTTGCCCTCATCCTCCCTCCTGATCCTCTCTCCACCATCCCACGTGGCCCCCTTCCCCCGCCCCCCGTGTGTCGCCTGCGCTCACGCCCCGCCCTGTCCTCCGTGCGCCTCCTTCGCCCCCACTGGGCGCCCGCCGCAGACACGCTGGACGAGGCGGAGCGCCAGTGGAAGGCCGAGTTCCACCGCTGGAGCTCCTACATGGTGCACTGGAAGAACCAGTTCGACCATTACAGCAAGCAGGACCGCTGCTCAGACCTGTGACCCCGGCGGGACCCCACGTCCTCAGGCCCCGCCCGCAGCTGTATATACTATTTATTGAAGGGCAGGGGTATAACAGACGAGTCCCAGACCCTGCCCGCCTGACCCCGATTTCCCCCCGGGGCTTCTCATCCTCTGCATGTCTCGGGCCGAGCTCTCCCCCGCTCCCCCCCCCCCGCGCGGTGCCTTCGCCCCCCTGGGCTGCCAATAAACTGTTACAGCCACCGGAGTGTGCGCGACTGGGGACGGGGGCGGGGCTCCGGAAGGGCGGGGCAGAGGCAGCGCAGGTCTAGGGGTTACCGGCGCTAGAACTGGCCCACTCCAGGGAGCCCCGGCGCCTGCACGCGAAGGCCGTCAGGCAAAGCCCCGCCCCGTGGGGGGGAGCCCGCGCCTGCGCAGTGAAGCCAACAGGCGGGTGCGGCAGTGCATTATGGGAACCCGGTGGTCGGTGTATCCTCGTGGTGCTCACAGCTGCACTCGTTTGTGACCCCCCGCCGGAGAAAGTGCCGCGACCCCGCGCACCCTTCCTGCCCGCAGTTGGTAGAAGACCGGGGCCCGAGAGGAAGCGCTGGAGTTCACCCCGCGCCGCCAACCGCCCTGGAGCTGCTGCAAGACGTGCACCTAGGCCTGGCCCCACCGCACCGCGGCCCTGCCCGCCTGGCTGTCCTCTCGGGCCACTACCTCTACTATCACTACGGCTGCGACGGGCTGGACGACCGCGGCTGGGGCTGCGGCTACCGCACGCTGCAGACGCTGTGCTCCTGGCCAAAGGGCCAGGCCACGGGCGTGCCTGGACTGGACGCGGTGCAAGCGGCCCTGGAGGACATGGGCGACAAGCCCCGCGGGTTCCGGGGCTCCCGGAGCTGGATCGGCTGCGTGGAGGCCAGCCTCTGCCTCGCGCACTTCGGAGGGCCCTTGGGGCGCCTGTGCCACGTACCCCGTGGAGCGGGGCTTCGCGGAGAGCTGGAGAGGCTTTACTCCCACTTCGCCGGGGGCGGCGGCCCTGTGATGGTAGGAGGGGATGCCGATGCCCAGGCCAAGGCCCTGCTGGGCGTCTGTGTGGGGCCAGGCACTGAAGCCTATGTCTTGATACTGGACCCTCACTACTGGGGCGCTCCGAAGAACCCTAGAGAACTACAGGCTGCGGGGTGGGTGGGCTGGCGAGAGGTGAACAGCGCCTTTGATCCCTGCTCCTTCTACAACCTGTGCTTGACCAGCTGTAACTCTGAAAAGCAGCCGCATACCCAGGACTGAAACTGACCCCACACCTATACACCTGTTTACTTCTCAAAGTGTCCCAGCAGAGAAGAGGGAACTTCAGCATCAATAATAAAGTGACAAGGCCCAGCTAACCATGGCCCCAGCTGATGTTTGGGAGGATATGAGAAGGTATACAACACACCCAATTTCAGATTTAAGAGTTACTACTTTAGTGCTTTTACTGGCAGTAAGCTGACCGTACAAAAAAGTTCTCAGCTGATGAGACAAGGCAGGCAGAAGTACAGAGTGGGGGAAAGTGGACGGCTCAAAAGAAATCCACATCATCTGGGGCATCCAGGTCCCGATACTCCACAATGGCCCTTGGGTCTCCTCGAACCATCCTGTAAGACCAAAGGTGATCAGACTGGAGGGGCCGTGTGTGTGCAGGAGGCAAGGGGCTTGGACATTGCACCCCATTCTCACCTGCTGCGAGGTTTCCCAGGATAGCCACCCTGGCCTCGAAATGCATCATAGTTCCCTCTGCCGGCACCATATGGGGCATGCGGGTATGGAGGGCCTCCTGTGGGGACTGCAGGGCGCACAGCACCAGCTGTAAAAAAGATCAGTGTTCAGCCTGATTGCTTCTAGCACCACACAATCACCAAGCCCTTTCAGCCCCCTCCCACACTTACCTCCATAGCCCAAAATGGGGGGCCGGGGCTGGCCATAGGGCATCAGGCCCTGGGGAGTCTGGTGTGGGTAGGGGAGTCCCGGAGTCAGACCTGGGGGGAGTACAACACAGACAGGAACATGAATTACTGCGGGGTGGGGGGGTGACTTCTGCAGAATACGGCCACAGTATGTAGTAGAAACTTTTTTTAAGAGATGACAGGTTACAGAAAGGAATCCTGCACAATCAAAAGAGAGATGCACCAGACTCTCATGGATCGTATCTTACTCTGGGCAGGGCCGGGGGGTTGGGCAGGCTTGATCTCCGGCAGAGCTGGGCGTTTGGCATCCGTGAGGAAGTTGTTAAAGAATGCTACTTCCTTCTTTACCTCCTCAATCTTCTCTGCATGTTTATTGAAGATATGTTTCCGCACAAACTCAGGACCCTGAGTGGAGAGGTAAAGATCAGGATGGAGCAAGTAACGTGGGCTCCCCCAATCCCAGGCCCAATCTGGAAGGTGGACAGCCTCCTCCTGTCAAGCCCCTGGCATCTTCCTCCCAGGCCTTTAGGTGGCTTCAGGCCCCAACCCTGCCTCCCACCATTCTCACAGGCCAATTCTCTAACATCTCAGACCTTGAACTTCTTGCCACTCAGAGGACATAGCCACTTATCCTTGCCCAATTCCTGGGTATTAGAAGTGACAAATTTTTCCACTTCCTGCTCAGGGTCTTTGCGGCCCATCTTCTGGGCCTCTTCCTCAGAGAGGGATTCCCGCACACTTAGCAGGGGAGTCAGCTTCTCCTCAAAGGTCTTCTGCCACTCCAGCACTGTGGTGGGAAGCAGAGAAAAGAAGGTTGAAGTAGTACACAAAAACAAGGAACAGGAGAGGGGACCAGGATAGGGTGGCAGAGTACTGCCCACAGAGGCGACCAGCAGCACAAAGGGACTGGAGAACAGGGAGCGTGCGTGGGAGAGCACCTTCGCCGTGACTGATGCGGTTGGGAGGCATGGGCCCCCGGACGTGGATGATGCCGCAGCGATTCGGCATCTCATCCTCATTGGGGTACTCGCAGGTGTTGTAATAATCCAGGGAGTGCACGATGCGCAGATAGAGGAGGAGCTTGTCCAAAACCTAGAGAGACAGAAGCCCTTTGTTTGTATCTATGTCCCCGCAAGCCTCAGGCTCTTGGTGGGCTTTGGGGAGGTGATTAGATCACATGGGTGTGATTCTCAGGATTAAACCACTGCTGAGTTTATGGCTAAACGCAATTTAGGGGCCGAAGCCTGGTGGGAGGTGGGTCACTAGGGCTGTGACTGGGAAAGGTCTATCTCCCTCTCCCCCTCTTCCCTTGATCTCTCTGCCTGTGTGTGTGTCCGTCCTTCCTGTAACCATGCCATGAGCTCCTCACTCTTCCTTCTCTGTCATGCTGTCCTGCCTTGGAACCAGCTATAAAACTGCTACAAACTGAACCAAAATACCAAAATAAGCCTTTTCTCCTTAAAATTGTGGTATCAAGTACTGTGTCTTAGCTACAAGGAATTAACTGAGGCCAGGTGAAGTGGCACACGCCTGTAATCCCAGCACTTGGGAGTCTTGAGACAGGAGGATAGCCTCAGGTTCAAGGCCACCTGGGCTACATAGTGAAGCCATCTCAAAAGGGTGGAAAAAAAAGGTATGACATCTTTTCACCCCCAAAGCCATGCTCCCCATTCTGCCTGCAAGGTTACAACTGGCACCTTGATCAGCTTCTCATCCCGCTCCACATTGATCTCCGCTGGGTTCCCTTCCTTTGGAGGCTCCTCAGGGGGAGCCCCCCCACTGCTCCCCAACAGCTCCTCTTCCTCAGCACTCACTTCCTCGATCAGGTAGTCAGTGATGTTCTTCAGGATTGGGTTCTGCGAGGGCAGACTCTGCTGGGGCGGGGAGAGGGAAAAGAGGCAGAGAAGTCCCCTCAGGGCAGGAACCTGTCACCACAAGGAAGGCAGGGGAGAGGAGCAAGGCTCACTTGATGGAACTGTCACCTTTGCTGTCACTTGTACTTGCCCCACCCCAGCCCACAGATTCTGGTATGTTCTGGTGGAAAATGGAGGAGGTACAACCAAAGAAGGACAAACAAGTGAGGCTGTGGGTGGGCACAGGCGGGCACTGACTGCCAAAGAGCAAGTGAGGACAAGGGTAGAAAGAGTACAGGAGGTAGTGAGGGCTGTTTTGGAAATGGTCCCCTGGGGAGTCACTGACTGTTGGCAGAGGAGGTGTCCCTGGCTCAGAGGCCCAGAGCTGGGTCCTGTCATCAAGCGTGTGGATCAGTTTGGCTGCCAGCTTGATGTCGTTGCGCACGATCTGCTTGTGCTGGGTAATGCCATTGATGTTGCGTACACGCCGGGTCAGATCTCTGTTCACACCTGGGCTCAACTCACACTCACGGAGCTGCAAGGAAGATGAAATCAGAAAACTGGCCAAGGAGGGCATAGTGGCACACACCTGTTACCCCAGCACTAGGGAGACTGAGGCAGAAGGATCTTGAGTTTGACCCCAGCGTGGGCTATGTAGAGTTCAAGGATAGCCTGCACTACAAAGTGAGACCCTGTCTCAAAAAACCAAATGGGGGAGAAAAAAAAAAACTGAAAGAAACAAGCTGACCAACAACTGTGACAACTGCCCCAGGAACAGCAGCTCACACCGGTGACTGTCAGACTGTGAGCTCCCTCAGGACAGGGACCAAAGAGGTCCTGCCTCAGACACAAGCAGAGTGAATGGATGAAAGGGGGCAGAACAAAGGGACGAGGGCATCAGAAGTCATAGGGACACAGAGCCACCCTTCCCTTCTTTACAGTCCCACTCCCAGCACTCACTCGGATATTCTGCAGGTTCCAGCAGATCTCTTTAATGTTAACACTGCGGTCAAAAGTCACCCAGCCACGACGGAAAAACCTACACGAGAAAGAACATCGCTGTTCCTGGATGGAGATGGTGTTGGGCCAGCAACCAATCCCCCTGTACTGAGGTGTCCAGTTCCTTACCTCCTCTCGGGCTGTGGCTCCGACAATGCCACACGCATAAAACCTGGGTATCTTTTACAAAGCTGCAAGAAGCAGGGAGAACAGAAACCCCATTCAGTAATTCAAGGAATCACTTCTTCCTCCAACCCACTGGAGCATTTCATTTTAACCCTATCCTTGGGCAAGGAAAAACCAACAAAGGGCTTAACCACCCCAGCACTGGATAGACAGGATGCAACCAGTCTTGAAAAGCAGGGGCCTGTGGGAAAGGGGCTCTTTATGTAACATGCAGAACCAGACTGCCTTTTCTCCACCCCTCCCCACAAAGCATCTGTGCCTGGTGTCAGGATACCTGCCCAATACCACTTTCCCCACTCACAGAGATGATCTCAGCCCGGGAGATGTTGGGTGCAATGTTGCGCATGAAGAGGGAGCAAGTCTTATGCAGAGGCCGGGGCTTACACTCCACCCCTGTGGCATCCTTAGGCTTCTCCCTTTCCTCTTCCTTGGGCTTCTCCTTTTCCTTAAGTGCTTCTTCTGTGCAGGAAGTGGTCGGAGTTGGTGAGGTTTTATTATTGATTTTGGTGGAGCAGACAGAAAAGCTATTACTGACCCCCAAGCCGGTATCATCTCCCCCCAAACTTCACCAACCTCTCCCCTTGCCCCACCCCTGCACAGCCTACCGGTCTCTTCTTTGTCCTCCTCAGCTTGGCCACTCTCAGACTCGGACTCAGACTCAGACACACTGCCCTCATCGAAGCTGTCGTCGCCACTGTGCTTCCTGTTCCGCTTTTTGCTACTCTGTGGGAGCCACAGTGGAGAAGCTGAGTCAGATAACCCCGGCCCCTGCCTGACTGCCGTCCCCATGCAAGAGACACCTTACCTTTTTAGCTTCTTTTTCAGAGTCTTCTTTCTTCTCTTCCTTGTCCCCATCACCCTCAGATTTCTTGGTTTTGTCATCATTAGAGCTGTCATTTTCTGCCTACAGGTAGAGACCATCGCTGGGGATGTCTAATCTCCCCCACCTTTACCAGAGACCCCCTCCACCCAAGCCCAGAGTTTTACCTCCCCTGCCCCTGCAGCTCTCTAGCCCCACACATAGCCCTCAAGCTCCAGCTCCTTTGGACCCCATCAGTCCAACCTGCTTGCCATCTTCCTTCTTGTCATCCTTATCACCAGCCTTGCGTTCTCCGTCACCCAGGCCTGCTCCGGTCCGGCCTTCCTCTTTCTTACTGGGCTCCCCAGGCTTTCCCGCCTGTTCCTCCTCCTCCTCCTGCTCCAGGATACGCAGATCATTCTCTGTGCCTCCTTCCATCTTAATCACAGCTACTCACAAAGACAGCAAAGGTTATAATCAAGGGTCCAGCTTCTGTCTACCTGCTTCCCTTTCCCAACCAAGATCATGGTCACCTGAGCACTCCACCTGCCCAAGCCCACACACCTGCATCCAGCATCTTGACAATGGCATCGGCTCGGTCTATGTCCAGGAGAAGATTATCAAACCAGCCACTCTCCATGAGGGACAAGAACACCCTTAATCGGTTTTGCAGGGCCCCTCGGGCTTCCTGCCGACGCTTCCCCACCTCATCTGGGTGGTATTTAGACCGAAACCTGGGAACGAAATGGGAAGGACAGACAAAATAGTCAGCAGAGGCCGGGGCCAGAATGCAGGGAGGGGCCCAGGAAAGACAGGCCATAGCTCCCATTCTCTCACACCCACAAAAGGTCATACAGCAGAGATTAGGGGAGAGGGGTGCACTAGAACCACCCAACACCCCAAAAGGAACCACAGGTTGTGCTCTGAAACAACATGGGGGAGAGCCAGGAACTAAGAACTCTGGAATTGGGAAGATCAGTGCCTACAGGGGGAGGCCAGGATTGGAGAGGCAGATTTATGACTGAGTCTTTGGGAAACACTACCGTAAAAAAGTGTAATTTCCCAAGCTCCAGAGAGGAAGGCTAAGGAAACAGCTGACCCCCAAAGAACCTCCCTCTCATTGCCAACCCCAGGTTACAGTCATTCTGGCTCCCACCAATTCCCTCCACCCCTAGGTGGAAGACAGAAGGAAACCTGAAGTGCACCAGACAGAAATAGCCAAAAGGCAGGACACCTTTCTCCCCCCTTGGGAAGATCAGCAAGGTGGTGAAGGGACAGGAAAAGACCAGAGGGAGAACTGAAGTGCCCATAAAGCCTCAGGGACAGAGAGAGGCTGGAGGGTTAGGGTGAAGCATAAAAAATAAAACATTTCAATAGGACCTTGGGGGAAGAATACAGGAGAAATTAGGAGTATGAAAAAAAAAAAAAAAGAGAGAGAGAGAGAGAGAGAAAACAAAGGAAAGAACAAAGTGTGAGAAAGGCCCAGAAATCAAAATGGGAAAAACTGAAGATCAGACAAACTAAAAAAGAGAAAGGGAGTGTTAGGCAGAGCATGGGGATCAGAGACAAAAAAAAACCAAAGGTAAATGAGGTTGGAACCAAGACACAGAGAGCAGTTAGGAAGAAAGGACAGTGAAGACAAAACAGAACCACGAGTTGAGCAGAGAGGAAAGGAAAGCCGCAGGCATCACCTCCAGGATCTTTACCTTGGCTGCTTGGTCAAACAGAGCTCAAGATTTAACTAGTGGCGCCCAGGGCCCATGCTGGCTGGTGGGCACCGGCTGGCTCCTGGCTGGGGCGCCCGGCCCAGATGCCCCGCCCCCGCGGGATTCCGCGGTGGGGGCCCTGACTGACTAACTGCCTGAGCAATCACATTCAGCTAGACTGCTGCATTGTGCACAGCAGTGCCCTGCCTGTCTGCCTGGCCGGGGCAGGTGGCTCAGCCCAGGGGCTCATGTATGGGCTGGGTATGGTGGGGGTGGAGGTGGGTTTGCTCCGAGCTCCGTCGATGAGCGGGTGTAGTTCCCAGTTCTGGCTCTTTTCAAGGAGAAGGAGCAGAAAGAGAATGAGGAGGAGGAGCAGGAAGGGGGGAAAAGATGGTTGATTAAAATTAAAACATCCACAAAAGAAAAAAAAAATTAAAATTCTTTTTCTGCCAAATGACCCTGAGATCTTTGCTTTTCTTGTCTGGATTCACTCGTCGCTTTTGGGAGGATGCCACAGGGTCCTGGTGATCAGGGATGACAATGACCCAATACCAGCAAGTGGGAAGCAGTCTGTCTGCTGCCCCAAGGGGCCAGGTGGCTCTGGCCAGTTGCCTGGAAGTGTCCCAGTGAGGACAGTGGAAAAGGGAGATGGGTGGGGGGGTTGTGGCAGTCACTGAAGTAAGGAGGAGACCCCATCAGCCAATGCTGTTATGCTTCCCCTCCCCCACCCCAGGAAGTTCTGGATTGGGGAAAATGGGGAGAGGACAGGGCTGCAGCTCCGCTGGCAGGGCCAGGGAAACATGCCGGGGAAAAGGTGGCAAGGAAGTTGGAGCACTCACCACTCCTCATCTTTATGAGCCAGGAAAAAATCCTGCATCTGCTGCCTTCGAAAATCTAGCTTGTAGTCATTATACCGCTTGACAGCCTCGGTCTCATCCACAGAGTCATCCAGTGAGAGCAGGAACTCCTTGAAGGTCTTCATCACTGGCGGCGGCACACCCAAGTCAATCTCTGCGATGCTGCCCAACCTGGGGGGCCAGTCAGGAAGTCTTGGTGTGTATGGGGGCAGAGGGGCTAAGTGGACAGCTGCCCCCTTTCTGGGCCCACCATGGATGCCACCCCAGCACGAAGCATTCCTGGGTATCTAATCGACTCCCCAGCTCTAGCTGGGGTGCTCATCAACACCAAGCCGTGCGTGCCCCGAGCCTGCCAACTCCCTTCTCCCAAGAACCCCAGAACCCCAGGTCTTTACCTGGCCTGGATAGGCAGTACATGGTGCTGCATGATGTGGACGTCTGGGTGGCCCCAGGGCTGAGGGGGGCCATAAGTTGGGCCCCCACCCCCCCCAGCATAGGGCATCTCATAGCCACTGTGGTATGGGTCAGAGCTGTGCTCATCCCTGAGGGCAGGGGACACAAACGTCAGAGAAGAAACCAGAACCATCTCACCAGAGCACAAAGAAAAGCAGGAGGAAGGCACACGCATGGGAAACAGTGGGGTAGGGTGGTCTAAGAACAGAAAACAAGCTTTCAACAGGGATGAGGGCAGACAGCTGAGGCTAAACAGACAGAAACTGAGGCCATCTCACCAGTCTCGTCTCATGCGCTTCTGTGGGGGGCTGAGCTCATGGCGGGGAGGAGAGAAGCGCTCCCTTCGATTCCGGTCGTAGTCACGATATTCACCCCTACTGCGCCGCTCGCGGCCGCGGTCCCACTCCCTGCAGGCAGGAACCAGTGTCAGTCATTAAAGGCAGAGCTGGATAGGTCAAGACCACAGTCCTGGGCAGGCACCTCCTATGAGACTGACATGATACACTAGGAGCCTAACACTACAAAACTACACTCTTTGAGCCTCTCCTCTACTGCCGTCACTCCATGCTCCACACTCAACAAAGACTCCTATGCTAGTGGGCTGGGCCTACAGCTCAGTGGTGGGGCACCAGCCCCACCTCTGGGAAGAGAAGGGGAGGGGAGGGGAGAGGAGGGAGTCAGGACAGGACGGGACAGGACAGAGGAACCACCTACTGGAAGTCAGCAACCTCAAATTCATCCATCACATCAGAAAGGACCCTATCGTTCCCATCGCTGAGGGGCTCAAGTTCTGTCCAGATATCAAGCACTGTCCTCTCCACCAATGGTGTTGCCTTGCTAATGTTCCACCTATAGCCTGTCAAAGCTGTGCTGCCTCTGCCATCTCCAGACTTGGTCCAAGCCTGTCAGGTCCCCAGCATTAGCTGTTTACCTGCCTCTGCTTTCCTTCTCTATTGTCAAAGTAATCTTGGTTGAACACAAATCTCATCACACCATATGTTCTTGCTTAACTGCCAGTAAACCACCCTGTTAAGAGCTCCGGCTGTTCTGGCTATTATCCCAGCCTTTCCACCAGGACCCAGACATTCACAAGCACATCTTAACAACAACAAAAGAATCTCTGCTCTTGAGACCTCCTTTTACATGAATGGGGGAAAAAATATTTGTGTGTACAGCGCTGAGGATGGAACACAGGGCCTCCCATGCTAGGCAAACACTCTACCACTGAGCTACACCCTTACCCACTATTCTAAGAAATTATGAGGACACCAAAGAGCTTTTGTTCTTATGGGTTATATCTATCAAAACTTACTGTATTCAAAATTAAGAAAGAAAAGTTGAGTATTTATTTATTTATTTTTTAAGCTTAGTACATGGTGAAAGATACAGGTCCAGTTTAAATCTTCAGCATGTGTAAAGCTAGTTTTTCCAGCACCATTTATTAAAGAGACTATCTTTCTTCCAGTGAATGTGTTTGGCACCTTTGTCTAGTGTGCCTGGAGTTGTTTCTGCATCTTCTAATCTGTTCCATTGATCTTGGGGTCTGTTTCTTTGCCGGTACCACACTGTTTTTATCATAGTAGCTTTATAGTATAATTTCAAGTCAGGGACAGTGATGCCCTCTGTCTTGTCTTTGTTGCCCAGGACTGCCTTTGTTATTCTAGGTCTCTTCTGGTTCCAGAGAATTTTAGGCTTACTCATCTTAAAATCATACATTAATATAAACCACATTTTATGAAAAATGATTATTTTCCACCAAAAAAAAATTACTGAAAAGAATATACTGTTTTTACATTTTACTCATCCCTTCAAAATCTGGCTTAATAGAAGATAGTTTTTTGTTTTGTTTTTTTTTTTGTGGCACCGGGGATCGAGCTCACAACCTCGCGCCTGCCTGACAGGCCCGTAAGCCGCTCAGCCAAACTCCCGGCCCTGGTTTTTTGAGGCAGGGTCGCACTGTGTAGCTCAGGCCGGCCTTGCACTCGCGTTGTAGCCCAAGCCGGCCTCGAACTCACAACGCTCCGCCTACCTCGGCCTCCCGAGTGCTGGGATTAAAGGCGTGCGCCACCACGCCCGGCTTAGAAGATAGTTTCTACATTCAGTTTCTTGTGATATGTTGCTTGGTGGAAAAACAAAGAAAATCTGAACCAGGTATGGTGGTGCACATCTATAATCCCAGAACTCAGGCGGGTGAGGCAGGAGGATTACCGTTTGACTTAGAGGCCAGCCTGGACTACACAGCAAGACCTTGTCTCAAAAAAGAAAGAAAGAAAAAAAAGAAAAAGAAAATCTGCCCTCACACTGATACGTAGTTACAAAAGGAAACACTTTAGAAGCCGAGGAAGGTAGTACACTCCTGTAATCACAACACTAGGAAACTATCAAGTTCATATCAGTACATACAAGTTTTCCAAAATTTTAGTATTAAAGGAAAAATTCTAGCCGGGCGTGGTGGCGCACGCCTTTAATCCCAGCACTCGGGAGGCTGAGGTAGGCGGAGCATTGTGGGTTCGAGGCCGGCTTGGGCTACAACGCGAGCACAAGGCCGGCCTGAGCTACATAGTGCGACCCTGCCTCAAAAAAACCCGGGCCGGGAGTTTGGCTCAGTGCCTTAAGCGCCTGTCCTGGCAGGCATGAGGTTGTGAGTTCAATCCCTGGTACCGCAAAAAAAATATAAATAAATAAATAAATAAATAAATAAAGGAAAAATTCTGTCTTACTTTTCCCATTGCTGACACAGAATACCCAACACCCACAAGGTAAAGGAGGAAAGGTTTATTCAGCTTAATTTGTAGACATTTCAGGCCGTAACTGGCTGGCTCCAATGCAGGGTGGCATGGCAGATAGGCATCACAGAGGAGAAACAGTTTACAGTGGGCAGAATGTAGCAAAGCAAGCAAGGGAGCCTTTCTGTCCCTTATACTGTATCCACAGTACTGGGTTTAGTGCAAAACCAATCAGTGGACCGATTTAATAAGCACCCACCCTTAATCTTAGCATTGTACCATGAACCAATCACACACTAGATTCATCTACCTCTGCAAAAGGTACACTTATGACCACATGAGGCTTTGAGCAGACACCTAAACACAACCTGTAACATTCTACCTCACCATTGGCAACACCGACAACTATTCTCTAACAAGCTCTCTTAATTCATTTTCAAGATGTCTGCCAAATACTCAAATACAGTATGAACCCCAACTGACAGTCATTCAAGTAAAACCAGCATCACCTAGAAAAAAGTTCAGTTCTCCCAACTCTATCACAAGACTCCTCTTGCCCAAAGTAACCACTGTCCTATATTCAGTAGGATCCATTATGCATATTTCTCACTTTGCCATGTTGAAAAAAAATGTAGTCAAGATTCCAATTTAGTAAAATGAAAAATTTTTTATTGCCCTATCAAGGATAGTTAAGCGAAACTGTTTCTTGTTTGTTTTTTTTTTAACCTTGGTACCATTTTCCTGATTTTGTGCTAAGGCATCACCAGTTTCACCCACCACTGTTACTGCACTGTCACTGAAAACATCTGTATCTTAGTCTACCACAAAATCAATTTTAATCTCATAGACTCCCTGCAGTCTGCAGACAAGCTGAGAACCACTACACTAACCAAACTCAAAGACATCCTTTGTTTGTACAAGCGTCCTATGACCTCAAGTGGTTCCCATCATCTGAGCCTAAGAAATTCCCACTTGTCTTTCCAAGCCTAGCTCAGCGTTACTTCTGCAACTCTCCCTAACACCCCACCTCCAGCAAGCACTACTCCCATCTTCAATATCTGCTTCCTCAACACCTATCACTTGTACCATCATCTCTTACATATACACACAAGTAGCATGCACAGAAGGCCATTGTGCACTCCATGTCAAGCCCCATACCAGAAGCTCCTAAAGGGAGTAACTACATTTTACCTTACCTAGAATTCAGAAAAATACCTTCAGCATCTTCTTTTTTAGAAAACACCAAAGAAAACAAAATTCTAGGTGGGGTGTGGTGGCTAACACCTATAACCCCAGCACTCAGGAAGCTGAAGCAGGAGGATTACTGTGAGTTCAAATCCAGTCCAGGTTACAAAGTGAGTTCAAGGCCAGCCTGAACTCCATAGTGAAACTCTATCTCAAAAAATAACTGCCACATTGATCAACTTACTACACTGATTTTTTTCCCAACTATAATAAACAAATAGATTCTTATCACTAAAAGTCACTTCAAACTGTTAGGCAAATGTTTCCAAATTGAGATAATGCCAATCACTCACTGAAAGTGTGTCTCTGTGTTTATTTTTTGCTTGTTTGTTGAGACCTGTGTTGCCCAGGCTGATCTGAAATTCGAGATCCTTCAGCCTCCAGCCTCCCAAGTGGTTGGGATTACAGGTATGCACCATGGGCAAAAATATCTGAGTAGATATTTTTGATGCCATATTTTGATGAAATCCCAGCACACCTATGTGTCCAGCAATCAGGAGGCTGAGGCAGGAGGATCACAAGTTTGAGGTCAACTTGGGGAACACAGTAAGTTCAAGGCCAGTCTGGACTACCTGGAAAAATCCTCTCCAAAAAACCAAAAAGAAGCTGGGCATGGTGGCACACGCCTGTAATCCCAGCACTCAGGAAGCTGAGGCAGGAGGATTGTTGTGAGACTGGCCTGGGCTACAAAGTGAGTTTAAGGCCAGCCTGAACTGCATAGTGAGGCTATCTCAAAAAAATAGGGCTGGCGATTTAGCTCAGTGGTGCAAGAACCTGCCTGGCAGGTGCGAGGTTGTGAGTTCAATCCCTGGTACCAAAAAAAAAAAAAAAGAAAAAAAAATGACAGCACAGAAAACAAGAATTAATTCAAACCTAATCAATTAACTCTGGCATTACCCAAAGAACTTTCAAGGATTTTTTGAGAAACAGTTGTAAGAAATGCAGCCATAAACCAGGCGTAGTGGCTCACACTTTTAATCCCAGCCTTTAATCCCAGCACTCGGGAGGCTGAGGTAGGCGGAGCCTTGTGAGTTCGAGACCAGCTTGGGCTACAAGGGAAGCGCAAGGCCGGCCTGAGCCACACAGTGCGACCCTGCCTCAAAAAACTAGGACCGGGAGTTTGGCTCAGTGGCTTAAGCACCTGTCTGGCAGGTGTGAGGCTGTGAGTTCGATTCCCGGTGCTGCAAAAAAAAAAAAAAGAAATGCAGTCATAGCCAGGCACAGTGGCACACCCTGTAATCCCAGCACTGCGGGGGCTGAGGCAGGACAAACATGGTGATGTCAAAGCCAGTTTGGGCTACATAGTGAGACCCTGTCTCAAAATACCAAAAAACTTGATGCTTTAAAAAAAAATTATACACACACACACACACACACACACACACACAGTATAATATAATGTGTGTGTTCCTATCTTTCAGTAAACCAGTATTAAAACCTCTTAGGTGTGGTCAATTGTGTATTCAGGCTGAAAAGGATTTTCAACCTTTTTAAAGTATAATTTACAAAAATGAGACACACTTTAGCCGCTTGTAGTTAAGTAGTGTTTTTTCATACACAAACTCTGAGCTCTATTGCTGTTCTTGCATACTTGTCAAAAATTAAGCCACATCTAGTTCTCTAGCAAACAGCAAACAAGCAGAACCACAGAAAACGGTCCAAGGAGGCATTTCACTACCGTTCATCCTAATAAAACTATAACGCAAAAAACAGTGACTGTAAAACGGAACGGAATCAAATAGGAAAACAAAATTACCTACCGGTCATTCCAATCATCCCCTCGCCGTCTTTCATCTCTCTCCCGAGAACGGTCATAGTCGCTGCGCTCTCTTCTAAACTTGTCCCTGCGCCTTCGATCGTACTCGTCATCGCTGTCACCCATGGCACGGTCCGAGGGAGCCTGGGGCCCGGGGAGGGTTAGGGGCACGGATGTTGAACAAGAATGAGGTGAGACGTCCCCGCAGAGACAGCACGGCCACCTCCCTCCCCCCAGGCCTGCCTTCCGAGGCTCCAGCCATCTCAAACAGACAGAAGCTCCGACACTTTCATTCGTCCCAAGGGTCCCCCTGCCCAGCCCGTGACCCCGGGGTACAGTCCCCTCCCTCAAGCCCCGCTGCCTCCCCCAGCCCTACCCCTCCCTCACCTGGAAGCGGCCTCAGCCGTTGGCAGCGATCGCGGGCGGGCTTGTTTTCCGGGCGACCCGGACGTGCGAGAGGGATACACGAGGTTCTCGGCCAGGGGACCAAAGAGACAGGAAGAGAATGGGACAACCGAGAACGGAGGGCACCGGCGCGCGCGACCCTCTCGCGCACAGGGACCACTACCCGAGCAGGGACCCTAACCACAAATGTAGCCCCGCACGTCGCGAACTGAATATAAAGCAAAGAAAGCAGGGCGGGACGAACAAGGGAATGATGGGAAGGGGGGGGGATGCAACTCTCGCGCGCTTTCCAGGACGAGAACTGCGAGCGAGAGGAACTACGGAAGCCCAACTGAACCAAGCGGAGCCTCTGAAGGGTACTGGCGCCTTCGAGGCGCCAAGCATAGGCGTCCCGTGGCGGGCCAAGGTTCTCGCATCTCCAGATGTTTCTTGGGTGATCCAGTTCGCGTCCAGCAGTTGTCTTCCACGGACCCACTGTGCTCAGGGCGCCGCCTGACCTCTCAGAGGTTGTTTTGCCCTTTCCGCGCGCAGGAGATAGGCTTGGGGAGGGCGAGCGTTTGGGGAATAGAGGATGGAAGCTACCATTTTAAAATGTCTGCTCCCACCATTTTCTGCTCCCACCAGTCTATTGGTACCTTAGTAGGCGTTATCTACAAAACCGATTGTTCCTCCTCTTGGACAGAGGCATCGTGTCTTCATGTAAAACGGGCAAATCTTAACCCCAGTACTTTGGTGGCATTAGCTGTAGGTGGGTTATAATCCTGAGCAGCAAACTGCCCCAGATTAAATGCACCACCACTCCTGGGGATTAACACAAAGTCTCTTTGCAAAGCGTTAATGTAAGGAGCCGGGCATGGTGGCACGCGCCTGTAATCCCAGCACTCGGGAGGCTGTCGTTGCTAGTTCAAAACCAGCCTTGGCTACAAAGTGAGTTCAAGGCCATTTTGAACTGCATAGGGAGGCCCCATCTCAAAAAAAAAAAACTAATGTAAGGTGTGATGGGGAAGGCTGCTTCCTTGGAACATGATACAGCCTTTTCCCAGCACTGATAACGAGCGTCTGCCCCAAACTATGTGTATAAACCGGGCATGATGACACACACCTGTAATCCCAGCACTCTGGAAGGCTGAGGCAAGAGCCTTGCAAATTCAAGACCAGCCTGGGCTACAAAGTGAGCTCAAGGCCAGCCTGAACTGGGTAGTGAAACCCTGTCTCAAAAAGACCAAAAATAATAAATAAAACTGTGAATATAAAAGTGTATTACAAAACTGAAGTGTAGCTCAGTGGTAGAGCTTGTGCTTGCCTAGTATGTGTGAGGCCCTCTGTTCAATCCCTAGCGCGCGCGCGCGCGCGCGCGCGCGCACACACACACACACACCCCAGAGCTAAGAAGACCCAGGTTCTGACCTTTCCAACATTTAATAACCATGCAATTTGGGAAATCACATCTCAGCTCTGGCATTCTCGTATGTAAAATAATCAGTGACAAGCAGATGTGGTGGCGCATGCCTGTAATCCCAGTACTGGGGATGCTGAGGCAGGAAGATCATTGTGAGTTCAAAACCAGCCTGGGCTACAAAGTGAACTTGAGGCCAGCCTGAACTGCATAGTGAGATCCTATCTCAAAAAGACAAAAAAAAAAAAAAAAGAAAGAAAGAAAAAAAGAAAATCAGTGATAACAATCATGCTTGTATTGGGCTGCTGTGGGACTGGGTGAAACAATAGACTTCAAAGTGTTTTTTGTAAACTCTTGAGGGATTATTATTTCATGATTGGAGACAGAAAAAACAGCATTTGATGACAAAGTTGTAAAGGCAGATGTCAGGGAAGGTGATGGATGGGGACCGAGATCACAGCAGGTGCTT
This sequence comes from Dasyprocta punctata, assembly GCA_004363535.1. NCBI lineage: Eukaryota > Metazoa > Chordata > Mammalia > Rodentia > Dasyproctidae > Dasyprocta > Dasyprocta punctata. The sequence continues at coordinate 23,609 of RJWM01007900.1, read as the reverse complement.
GTAAGAAGACTTAGCAGTCAGTGGTGACAGTGGCTGAGAGTTCCTGGATGCGCCAGGCACTGCAGGCCTTGCACAAGATGTGTCCATCCAGTGGGTAGCAGCCCTGACATTCCCCCTCCGAGGACAGCAGCAGCCCACATTCCTATTGGCAGGAAGAAAAGCTTTCCATCAACTCAGGCCCCCAAGTCTCTCCCTTGATGCCCTACCTGGCATCCCAGGCCCTGGAACCCCTTACGCTTCCCTGGGCCCTCACCTCGCACTTGTAACAGCCAATGTGAAAACTGCGATCCAGAGCAACAATTCTCACAGTCTCCTCCTGACCTGGCTCAGGCATGATGGCCCCACCACATACTGAGCATCGTGGGGCAAACTTCCTGGGGCGGAAGAGAACCAAGGAGACTGTCAGGACCCAGGCTTGCAGCCCAGAGAAATGGGATGCAGGAGGCCACAGGAGGTATCAAGGTACACTCTTGGGTCTTGGGGAAAGCAGTGGAATTAGAAAAAAAGAGAGAGGGCCTAGGATTTAAACACAGGAGAGGTCAGAGAGAGATCAGACATCCTGAAGTAGCCAGGCCCCAGGCCTGACCTGTGGAAGTCCTCAATGCAGTGGATCTGGCTGGTGGCATCCACAGTGAAGGGGATGCCATCCAGGCCACGGTGGCACACCACACAGGTGAAGCAGCTAGGGTGGTAGGCCTTCCCCATAGCCCGCAGGATCCGGTCCAGGATGGGCTGGGAGCACGTGGAGCATTTCTCCAGGGTAGCCTAATGGGAATGAGGGCAAGAAGGTCAGAGGGAGGCCACAGCATCAGGGAAGCCACCTGCCACCCCAGCCATGCACGTATGTAGCCTATGCATATGGTTCAGTGGAAAGCAGACTTGAGCAAATCTGAGGCTCAGCACTACAGCTTCCTAGACAAGAAATTGAACTTCTCTGAGCTTCTGTATCCTATAAAATGAATCAGCAGTCATCTCTGCCTCACAGGGTTCTTGTGGAAATTTCATACATTCTCTTAACTCTTAAAAAGTCTTCCACATAAGACTGTTATCCTTCCTCTAAACAGCCAATACTTAGCCACTTCATTCTTCCCTCTTTCGCGTTATCAGTTTGAGTCCCCAGCTTTAAGCCTCATCCATTTTTTGGGCTTCAATACCAGGTCCCACCATGGGAACCCTCTGACTCCAGACCCCCAGTCTCAGCCACTCACCACATAGCAGCTCTCGCAATATGCCCTTCTCTCCACAGCATAGAAGTGCTGGCCCCGGAGCTGGGCCTGGCATGTAGAACACACGAAGCAGCCAACGTGGAAGACACGGTCGAGGGCCACAACCCCAGCCCCATCCCCAACCACATCTTCTCCACAGCCGCCACATCGGCCTGGGCACAGGGGGTGGATGGGATCAATCTACACAGAGGCAAGACACCAGATCTGCAGTCCTCCCCATTCCCAGCCCACCCTTGGAGTCAGCTCACCGAAGTACTCCCCACTGGGTGGATGGTTCATGTCGTGCACCAACTTCTTAGTCAGTCTCTCCAGTTCTTCCTCAGGAGGCTGGCTCAGGGGAACCTGCAGGTGGGAATTGTGGGAGTTTGGCGTTACTTCTATCTAGCTCTAAATACTGTCACGGTCCTCACAAGTACCAAGCAATTCCACCCAGAAAGTTCCTCTGAGAACATCTCAGCCCAAGAGCCAGTGGACAGCTCTAGCCACACCCCTAGCCTAACCCTTGACTCTGACCCTGCTCCACACAAGCTTAAATACACCCTCCAGGATCCCCCCACCTCATCAGTACCCACTCGTCTGAAGACCCCAAACCCCAAAGCCCCAGGCTTACCTGGGGTCCATGCCCGCCTCCTCTTCCTCCTCCTCCAGGGCCAGGGACCCCTGTAGTCTCTTCTTTAACCCCTGGCCCTGGCTCACGGGGGCTTCTATAGCTAGCCCCCCAGACTTCACCTCGTCCTGGGAGAGGAAAGTGGGGGCCTGGGAGAGGCCCTGAGGCCTGTGAAGCCCCCCGCCTGGGTGGTCCACAGCCTCTCACTGGCTGGGCCACCTTTACTTGCACAGGGAAGGCAGGGCCTGCTGGGGTACTGGCGGTAGCATAGGAGGCTGGAGTGGGGCCCCCATAGTGGGACGCTGGGAGCAGTGGGGATGGAACACCCCCTCCTCCGTTGGGCTTCAGGGAGCTTGGGCAATAGGCAGGTAGCTGAGGGGGCTCATAAGCCTGGGAAGAGAAGCACAGAGGCAGTGAGCAGGGCCACTGCAGCACCCACGTTTGCACAAGTCCATGCCACATGCAGGCCCCAGGGAAGCACTGGATTTTGGCAAGGTCCCGCCCTCCACTAAACTCTTATTCTCCAATGCTGGTTTGGACACCCCTCACTCAGAAAGCAAGTAGAGATGGGGGTAGGTTGGAACTCAGAATACTGAGTAGGAGGGTAAGAGGCACAGGACAGGCAGTCACCTGTCGGTCTGGTCTCCGTGGCGCATGACCACGGCCCCCGTCCAGCTCAGCCAGCATGCTGGTCAGCGAATCTATCTCAGCGTCCAGACTTGCCGGGCGCAGGCACCCCCGGTCTGGAGTGAGCCCCTGGGGATGGAACAGAAGCAGGGAGCACGCAGACCACAATGTCTCCTCTCCACCCTCTGTCCCGCACACCTCCAACTCTAGGCCGCCCTGTATCCCATCCCCAACCCAGTTCTCACTTCTCACCTGTGAACGCTGGGGTGGTCCATGGGACCCCACCCAGGCCGACCCCCGATCCTCTGGTCCCCCAGGGGGTTGGTAACACTGCTCAGATGGGAGGGGGCAAAAATTGGCTCTGGGATGGGGCTGGAGTGCTGAGGTGAGAATAGAGACCAAAGGTGGAGATGAAGAAGGGGCACCCTCCTAGGGCCACCCTCTGCCGCTCCCCTCCTCTCAAGCACCTGGGATACAGGGCGCTGGGGTGGGGGGCACTCATGTGGTGACCCCAGTCAGCTTGAGGAAGGGGCAGCAGGAAGCAAGCCGGCTGGGGCAGGAGGTAGAGGACAGAGGTGAGTGCCGTAGCCGCTGGTTCCTTGGCCAATGGGACAGGGGGATACCTTACCTGCTCCATGGGCTGGTGGTGGCCCGGGGGCACCTCGGGGGAGCGCTCTCCCCTGAGGGGCTCTGGTGGGCTCTGGCTGCTTCGGGGGAAGCCAAGTGGGCCCCGACATGGCCTGGAACAGGGAGGGGGAACTTCAGGCAGCAGTCAGGGGCCCAGAAGCTCCTGGGCCTGTGTCTTTGATCCCCTTCCCCCTTTCTGCTCCAGACCTCGTTTGGGACTCCAGGAAAGAAACTTTCTAACTTTTTTCCCTTCCTCCCCAATTTTGGGGACAGCCACGCCCCCGGTGACGTCATCGCATTCCTGGGGGAGGGTCACGTGGCCCCCTAGGCCCTAATCTGCGGTCCCTCCCAGTCTGCCCCCTCCTATAGGGAAGGGAGGGCTCTCCCCGGGAGCCAGTCTCAGGGGGCTGAGGGCTGCTCGGGTAGGAGGCACAGGCCCATCAGCCTCCAGGTCCTGGGATCTCCCCAGGCCTGGCGCCCCAACTCTGCACGTGGCAGTCTCCCTGCCAGAGGCTCCCAGTCCCCACCCCCGTGCAGGCCTCTCCCTGCCGCCCGCCTCCCTCTCACCTACACGCCAGCAGTACTCAAGCCAGACTGTAGTGTTTAGGTCTTTTATTCCAGGTCAGCAGAGTTAGAAAAATAAAACAAAACAAAACCATCATCCCCCCAGGGGAGGGGCCGATGCATCTGTGGCAAAGATGGGGACACTGAGGTAGCCTAGAGTAGTAGAGGAGACCAGCCCCTCCCCGTCAAGGCACCAGTGAAGCCAGGGGCCAGCAGCAGGGAAGGGCTTCTAACACTGTCCTCTGAGGGCAGCGGACAGAGCCCAGATGAGTGCCCTGGGCCCCTCTCCCAAAGGACACAGGGCGATGCCCCCGCCCAGGGTTCCCTTACAAAGTCCTCCCAGCTCTGCATGGCGAGGGCAGGGCCAGTGGGAACGGATGGTCCATTAATTAGGATGGGCCTGGGCCTTCTCTACCCAGCCATGGAAGAATGAACCTCAGAGGTCAGTGCAGGTGACAGGGGTGACACCATGAATGAGCAGCGTGGGGCCTAGGTCCTGGCTCAGAGTCTCCAGTAGTGCCAGGTAGCGGGGGTAGCGGGCAGGGTCAGCAGGTGGCCGGGGCAGGTAGAGGAAGGTGAGGGCCGTGGTGGGCCCCTCATCACCATCCCTACTCTTGGGCCCCCCAGGTCCTCCCCCGGTGCCTCGGCCCTGCTGTGCCCGCACTAGGGCATTGGCACTACAGGCCAGGGCCTCGGCCTCAGCATCGCCCCGCCCTCCGTTCACGAAGTCCCCTTCCTCCTCCTCCTCCTGCTCCCCTGCCCCGGCGCCCTCGCCCCACACCACCTCCTGCACCTCAGCCCGGATCCTCAGTTGGTTCAACAGTGCGCGAAGCCGCCCCTCGGCGGCTCCTGGTGCCTCTCGGGGCCCCAAGCACAGGAAGATCCGTAGCCGGGCACTGTGCCAGGCAGGTACCATGCCTAAGATGGTTGCCATCTGCAGCAGGAAAAGGCCACAGACGTCCACGTAACCCGGCCCACCCCGGGGCCGTAGCAGGTTGAGGGGCCACACGTCCACATGATGCAGCTGAGAGGCACTTCCGGACCCCCGGCTCAGTCGCTCGGGGGGCAGAGCCCCGCAGGCCCGGGCCAGAACCACATTCTTGTTCATCTTGAGGGCATCTGCCACAGTGGCCACGTAGTCCTGGGGACTGAGTGCCCGGGGGCTCCCAGGAGCTCTGGGCGGGGGAAATAGGGTGCTCAGAGCCGGAGTCCCGCCCTCCTGGGTGCCATCCGTAGGCTCCATGAAAGCTGGGTCTGTCAGGAAATGGTCCTGCGGTGGGGCATCATCGTAGAAACCCAGGACCAATGTGTTGGGCTTCATACCACCTGGGGGCAGAGACAGGAATCAGGCTGCGCTTACACCATGCTGATGGGAGCTGCAAGGAATGACATCCCCACGGCTGGAGGCACTTATGTTATCATGCGTTTGCATGACTTTGTTTTCCTAACACTTTCACAGGCGTTTATTTGATTATCTCCATGATGTATCTCTTGCGATGCGTGGAGAGTGGGTTGCTGTCTACTGCAAAAAAAATTTTTTTTTTTTTTTTTTTTGCGGCACCGGGGATCGAACTCACAACCTTGCACCTGCCAGGGCAGGCGCTTAAGCCGCTGAGCCAAACACCCGGCCCCAGTTTTTTGAGGCAGGGTCGCACTATGTAGCTCAGGCCAGCCTTGCACTCGCGTTGTAGTCCAAGCCGGCCTCAAACTCACAATGCTCTGCCTACCTCAGCCTCCTGAGTGCTGGGATTAAAGGCTACTGCAAAATTTTAAGTAGCACTGTTTTGTTTTGTTTTTGTCGTACTGGGGATTAAACCCAGGGCCATCCCACTGAGCTATTTTTTTTTTTTTTTTTTTTTTTTTGTACCAGGGATTGAACTTACAACCTTGAAACTGCCAGGCAGGCGCTTAGGCCGCTGAGCTAAATCCCTGGCCCTATTTTTTTGAGATGGGGTCTCACTATGCAGTTTGGGCTGGCTTTGAGCTCACTTTGTAACCCAGGCTGGTCTCAAACTCACAACCATCCTCCTGCCTCAGCACCCCAAGTGCTGGGATTAAAGGTGTGCGCCACCACGCCCGGCTTCACTGAGCTACTTTTGCTGCTATTTTTTTTATTTTTCCCTCACCAAGTCACTAAATTGCCCAGACTGAATTCAACTTGAGATCCTCCTGCCTCACCCTCCCAGAGTGCTGAGATGACAGGTGTGCACCATTGTGCCCAGTTAGCACACCTATTCCACGATGGGAAATATGAGTTTAAGTCTGCCAGGCAAACCAGATGATCTGAACATCCAAACTCACCAGTTCAACCATGAGGGAAACAGCAACCCAGACCCCTCTGGGGGAGGGGAGAAAACAGTCTGTTTCTACTGCTGCAGAGCCCTGAGGATGGTGGTCCTCAGCCAGGTCCCTGAGATGGGACAGTGAATTTGCCACATCCTGTGGACAACACTTTGTATTTTACCTCTTATGAACTATGAAGCAATGCTATGAGAAAGATGCTATTTATTTTTCTCTTACAGATAAGGAACTTGGGGCCCCACGCAGTGAAGTCACTGGCCCAATGCCGGGAGGCTGATAGGTCCTAGCAGAAGAGATAACAGTCCTGCCCAAGCCAGAGAACATTCTCTTGGCCACTAAGCTGGGTGTGGATAAATCTCAACATCCCAAATCCCTGACCACAACTTCTTCTTCTTCTTTTTTTTTTTTTTTTTTTTTTTTTTTTGTCTTTTTGAGACAGGGTTTCACAATGCAGTTCAGTTCAGAGAGGTCTTAACTCACTTTGTAGCCCAGGCTGGCCTCAAACTCACAGCAATCCTCCTGCCTAAGCCTCCTGAGTGCTAGGATTACATGCATGCACTACCATGCCTGGCTTGTGATTTTCAATTTTTAACCACTATTGTGATCTATGTGTTAGCACATACACGTTATCCCAGCACTCTCAGAGGCTGAGGCAGGAGGATTGCAAGTTCAATTCCAGACTGGGCAATTTAGCCTTAAAAATGCTAGGCCTTGGGGTTCAATCCCCAGTACAAGGAGAGGAAAAAAAGAAAAAGCATCATCAATGTAGAATCAGGTAATTCCTCCCTCCTTTCAAGAAGGCTGAGTTTACAAAGAGACTCAGAGACCTCTTCAAAACAGATTGTTCAAAATCTAAGCATAGTTCAAATTCTACCTGCCCCAGGAATTCACTATGCAGAGAAAATGTTTTCCCTTTTGCTATAATCACCTTCCATAGGGTCCATTTCCTGAACACAGCGGTCTTTGTGCACAAGGGGTGGGGGTGGGGACCTGGAAAGACCAAATCCTCAGATGCTCCAGGGGCTGATCAGACTCATTAATGCTCCCCAACCTACCAACAGGTCAGAATTCCAGCTGTCTTACAAATTAAACAAGTCCCACCTGCTCCAAACATTTTGCAGGGCTCAGATTCACATAGAGCAGAGCAATGTCCAATGCTGTTGAACTTTAGCCAGACTCTAAATGGAGGAGGGGGTGAGCGCTCAGGTGACAAGACACTGTTGTGGGACTAAGTAAGGAGGAGGAGGCTGAGCCTGGACCTGGAGGAGCCTGGGACACAAGGCTGGAGGCTCCAGTGCTGAGTCACAAACTTGAACCATCCTACCCTAACCAAAAGTGTCAGCTTCACAAGAGCCAGTGGCACAGGCCTGTAATCCCACCACTCTGGAAGGGTGAGACAGGAGGATCCTACCTTCAAGCCCAACCTGGGCTTCTCAGTTACTTAGCAAGACCTTCTCTCAAAAATAAAAACAAATTAAAAGGGTTGAGGATGTAGCTCAGTGCAAAAGGCTCTGAATTCAATCCTCAGTACCACAAAAACAGACAAAAAAAAAGTGTCAGCCCCACACACCCTCCAGCACCCTTGGTGGTGTCGGCGACCATGTTAGGTTCCTCCTATGGCACAAGTCCTCACAGGCCTGGCTGAGTTACCATCTCTCCACAAAACTTTTGCTGGCCACATCAGTGCCTAGCGGTCTTGTTTTTTCTAAACTGGTGGTGAGAAACCACGCGCTTTGATGGGGCAGTCCAAGATGTAAATAATTCTCCCATTGTCCCTGGAAATAGACTCTCAAGGCCAATCTTTTTTTGGGGGGGGTGGGGGGGGCAGCATGGGTCATTCCAAGACCAGGCTTCTGCATCTCTACAGACCTTATCACATGCTTTTGGAGGCTGTTATCTTTGAGCCCTGTCTTATCTGTACTAGATTGTCAGGTCTTTTTGCAGTTTGCCATCTGTGGCTTGTTCTGTAAGGGAAGGGAGTAGAGAATGAAAGGGGCCAAGGAGTAGGCTGAAGGGAGAAGCAGCAGCTCACCAAGGCCTGAGATCCGCAGCAGGTGCTGTGCCCCCTGGCGCACAGAGGGGGACAGTGTGAGGTCCACGAAGGCCTTCACTTGGGCCCGGTCCACCAGGCTTAGCCATGCCCCGTACTGTGGCTGCACTGGGTCCGAGGGCAGTGTGTCTGCAGAGGAGGCAAGGAAAGAATGTGGCCACTGCGGGCCAAGCTCACTTACAGCTTCCTAGAGTCCAGATCTCACAGGCGTCTGGGCAGCGGGCTGCGGCTGGCTAGAGTGTCCTCTCAGAAGCAGAAGCCATGTCTTGATGGAGGGGACCAGGAAGGGTGGGAGCAAATGGGACAGCAACTCACCAAGGTCCCCCAGGGTGACGTGGCCCAGCACATACAGCCCCCCCTTCTTGAGCTGGTTGGCCAAGCGCAGTAGAGGCAGGGCACCCCGGGGGTTCCCCACCAGAAGCAGCAGCTGAGGCCGCCAGAACTTCACATGGTCCTTCCGAACATCCAGCCGGAGCAGGTACTTGCGCACCTGGGGACCAGGATGAGGTGGTGGGGTGGAAGGGTTTGTGCAGGTGGAGGTCTTTCCCGGACTGCCCCACATCCGCCCTTCCCAAAAACCTCCCCCAACCTGGTGGAAGAGCAAGGCCTGGCTGACGTAGCCCCAGCTGCTGGGGCCTCCTCGTGCTGTGAGCAGAGCAGAAAGCAGGCCCATGAGGAGCAGGGAGCCCCCCGCGGCCCCGGGGCTGATGAGGAACATCATGAGCAGGCAGGAAGCCACGCCCAGCAGGCAGGTGTGCCAGGAGAACAGGTTGAAGGTGGGGCTGGCAGTAGAGAGGAGGCAGGGAGGGAATTCAGGGTCGGCCCTGGCCACCTCATCCCAGCCCACCCTCCTGAGCGCGTCTTTCCCTCTCCTTCCCTCTTTGCCCTGGGGACGTGGGCATGTCATGTCACACCGGAAGTTGGGGGCTGAGGCCCACTCCAGGCTTAGGCAGGACAGATCCACTGCAGCATAAGCCACCAGGTAGAAGACCGTGACCACGGCGGCCAGTGTGTTCAGCTTCCCTGCCAGGAGCACCAGCTGGGCAGGGACCAAGAAGTGGGACATTGGTCAGAATGCCAAAGTACCCCAAAAGTACCAATGCATCCCCATGAAATGCCAGTACATGCACCCCAAGAAGTACCAATGAACCCTCAAGACATGCTAATAGATTCCTGTGAAATGCCAGTGCATCTACCTTTCCATACACGTCTCCTCACTCACACCTAAGGTGACCTCCTGCCAGCTAGTGGATGAAGGCAGAGCAGCTCAAAGGGACAGCTTACCTGCACGAGTCCCCAAGAATACAAGACAGCCCCCCAGGGGTTTCCCCCTCCAGACACAACCTTGGCTGGGGCCAAGATCACTCCTGTAAAAACACAATCACAGCCATTCCATTAGCCCAGGCCAAGCAGGGACTCAGATAGAGCAGGTGGGTGTGTTCAGAGCCGTGGGGAGCCAGAGGACCACGCACCGAAGAGGTCGTCCTGGGCCAGGGCATGCAGGATGCGGGAGGCACCAATGAGTGAGCTCATGGAGGCGGACAATGACGTGGCATAGATGCCAATCAACACCAGCGGGGGCCACAGGCTGATGGCGCGGAAGAACCCATAGTCTTCCTGCAGAAGAGTCCTGGGGCAGAAGGGAGTAGGAGAATACAGGTATCAATCCCTCTGCCCACGAGCATCCATCAACGGTCCTGGTGAGAAAAATGCTCACAACACCGTGTGGTTAAGAGCTGGGTCCTTGCAACTGATCTCAGCCCTCACCTCAAAGACTAGAGAGACCCCACATCTTTCTTTTTGGCTATGCTGGGGACTGAACCAAGGGCTTTCACACTGAGCTACACTCCTAGCCCTGTTTATGTTTTTTGTTTAAATTTTGAGACAGGGTCTTGGAAAGCTGCAAGTTGTCCAGGTTGTTTAAACTTACAGCCGGGGATTTAGCAAAGCGGCACAAGCACCTGCCTGGCAAGCATGAGGTCATGAGTCCAATCCCTGGTGCCAAAAAAATAAAAAATAAACTTGCAATCCTCCTGCATCCAGTTACCAGTGCACACCCTGTTTGATACTGTATTTTAAATGTTCCAAGGAACACACTTGGTAGTCATTGATCACTGCTGGTCTGTCTCATACTTCATTACTCAGTGGTCATTCTCAACAGTACACACGGAAGCCAGTACATACTTGTGCAAACACGTATCAGAAGAAAGTAAGCCGGGCATGGTGGCGCACGCCTTTAATCCCAGCACTCAGGAGGCTGAGGTAGGCGGAGCGTTGTGGGTTCGAGGTCGGCTTGGGCTACAACATGAGCGCAAGGCCGGCCTGAGCTACATAGTGCGACCCTGCCCCAAAAAACCAGGGCTGGGAGTTTGGCTCAGTGCCTTAAGCGCCTGTCCTGGCAGGCGCGAGGTTGTGAGTTCAATTCCCGGTGCCGCAAAAAAAAAAAAAGAAGAAGAAGAAGAAAGTCAGCCCCAGCCCACCCCCACAAAGTGTTCACAGCTGAGCCACATTCATGGCAACTGTTAGCTACAACTTGGCTATCACCATGTAGCCAGCACTCCCCAGGGACAGCAGCAGCTCTGTCTCTCTCCCAAAGGGAGAAAACGTCCCCACTGCTCCTCCACCCCACCATACAGGTACCTGCCCCCCAGCCTGTGCTTCATTTGGTGACCCGAGGGCACCAGCCTGCTGCAGTGTCTCACCCATCCCTCAAGGGCCTAGCTCAGCCTCCACCCCAGGCACCTGTCACAAGTGAAGCTGGAGAGAAAGAAAAGCAGAATGTAGATGAAGAAAGTGTAGGCGACGGCAATGATTGTGCCCAGGGGAATTGCCCGGCTGGGGTCCTTCAGCTCCCCTGCAAGGAAAGGAACAGAGAAAAGTCGGCCCACTCAACATCCGCCTATGTCCTTTGGGTGGCAGCCCACTTCCAGAAGGTGGCAATCAGGGATTCTCACCTGACATGTTGGCCCCAGCCATGATGCCTGTGCAGCCATTGAAGAGGACAGCAAAGACACTGGCAAAGTTCATCATGGCTCCTGTAGTGTAGTCCTCGGCGTAACCAGCTAATGGGATGTTCCCATGAAGGACAGGATGTCAGCATCCTCATAGACTTACCTGCATTGGGACCCTACCACCCCATCCTCACATTCCACAATGCCTGTCTCTCCTCTGGTGCCCTCACCAAGACCCCAGCCCTGACCCCTTTGCTGGCCCTGTACTGCCTCCTTTGCCCCTAACCCCACTGTCTTCTCTTCCTTCCTATGTATATCTCCTGCGCCCCCAGCTCTGACCTGAATTCCCCTCTGTTCCTGCCTTCCCAGCCCACAGTCACGTTTCCCTCTGCTGCTTGACTCGCTCTCAGCTTTACTGTGCTATGTTTCCTGAGTGCATGTTTTGTTCCTCCTGCCTGAATGTGAGTTCCTCTATGGCAAGGACTGCTTTGTGGCCTCTCCCCACTGGCCCAAACACGCTCTGCACACACAGGAATTAGATTGTACTGCTCTGCGGTCCAGACCTCTTGCGGAACCTCTTGCACCCGTGCCCACCCCTCACCGAGGGACCCCAGCATTGCAGAGCCCAGCTCACCACCCAAGTTGTCCTTCAGTGTGCTGATGTTGAAGCCAGTGAAGTGGCCGAAGCGGGTTGGCAGAGAGGAGCCATTGGTGCCGGGCCGAGGAGCTAAACGGATGTTCCTGGGCTCCACAGCCACAAAGCTGATCAGCACAGAAGCCAGGGAGCCGGACACCAGAAGGAATGTAAGGAAGGAGGCCCGGGCATAGAGACCAGCTCCCAGGGTGCAGACGCCACCTACGAGGCCCAGCAGTAGGGAGCCATAAAGCAGGTTCCAGCCATAACCCTGAGGCAGGACCCGAAGCCCATTGGACCCCATGGGATCTGGAAAGAGGCAGAGTTAGAGTTAGAAGGCTTGACCCCCAGGAGGTGACCTACCTCCAACCGTGCCAGAAGGCCAGGCCAGTCCCCCTCTACCCGCCTACTGGCAGAGCAGCCATCTTTCCCATTTCCCAGCTCAGCTTTGGCCCAGCATCTTAGCATTCCTTGGTGGGTACCAATCTTGCTCTGTCAGTTCAGGGACTATTAGACTGGTCTCTCTGGGTAGATGGCAAGCTCTTTGTGGGCAGGAATAATCTCTGGGATGGCCACACCTCTTGCAAACTAAGTGAATGCATCCTCCTGGAGAGAACATACCCCTCCCACATCCACAACTCCAGACCCCACAAACCAACAGAACTGCATGGACCAGGCAGGGAGAATACAGACCAGCCCCAAAGACGTCCAGCACGGACTCCACCAGCCCCAGCAGGGAGACAGCACAGCCGCAGACGTTAGCCAGGTAGAACATAAGGCCAATGCTGCCCCCGACTTCAGGTCCCAGGGTCCGGCTGATCATGACTAAACGTGGAAGCAGGAGTGAGCATTAAGGAAAAAGAAACTGAAATGCAGTATGAGGAAGAGCTGCAGCATAAATCTGCCCTGCAGCTGCCCTCCAGGCCCGTCGCCCTGCCATAACAGCTGAGTTCCTGGCTGTAGCAGGTAACCAGGTGTAGCCACTCCAGCCTTGCAGTTTGGCACAAGTCCCCAGTACCCTCTGAACTCCAGTTTCCTCATCTGTAAAATGATTACTATCTAATCAAGGAGACTAAACAGTGGCACTAACACATAGGACAATATTGATCATCTTTTCAATTTATTTTATTTTATTTATTTATTTATTCTTTTGGCTTTTTGAGAAAGGGTTCCATTATGTAGTCCAGACTGGCCTCAAACTAATGACAATTCTCCTGTCTCAGCCTCCAGAGTGCAGGGATCACAAGCATAGGCCACTGTGCCCAGTTATCCTTTTGAAATTTTAATATAATCTTACTAAATTGCCCTGGACTTGAACTTGTGACCTTCCTGCCTCAACCTTCCAGAGTGCTGGAATTACAGGTATGCACTACCATGCTCAGCTAACGTTGTTAAGCATTATCACCCCAGTCTGGCCTTTCTTTAGAACCTGCCCTGCCCCAAGCATATGGAGACTACTGGCTTCTTTCCCACCCATCCTGCAAGAGAGAACAGCCTAGACCCCAGCCCATTCAAGGTGGAGGATACAGTAGGCTCCGCCTCCTCGGACAGCTCCATTGGTGGCGATGGCACAGACAGACAGGACAGTGAGCGCCAAGATAATATAAGCAACCAGTAGCATGGCCAAGGCCTGCAGCAGCCCGGCATGGCCCACCACGAACCCTGGGTGGGAGGGAGAAACCAAATCATGGGGTGCTCCCACCCCTCACCCCCTATCCTCACCCCACTGGGCAGCAAAAATCTGGACATAGCCTCACATTCCTCCTCCCTCTGCTGTCTCCCACTACCCCCAGGGTGCTCCCCAGCCCCATCTCAGTCCCACTCCTCAGCCCAGTAAGTCCTCCCTCCACTCACCAATCCGCAGGAAGACAACTATACTGAACATGGACAGGACCGTGGGCACCACCACACCCAGGAAAGTAGACAGCTTGCGGGCAGGCGCCCCTCCAGGACCTCCAGCTCCATTGGCAGGGAAGGCAGCCCCTTCTTCCCCCAGGAGTCGGTAGGCCAGCAGAGGTGAGCTCTCGCTGGCCATGGCTGAACACTGGGCCAGGAAGCCACAAATGGGTCAGGTGGCCTGTGAGAAATTATGCTGCATGGATAGCAATTCTTTATGCTCCCTCCAAATTTCCCCTGAAAAAACTAACCAAGCCCAGCATGGTAGTGCAGACTTGTAATCTCAGCACTCTGGAAGACTGAGGCAGAAGGATTCAAAGTTCAAGCCTAGCCTGGGCAACTTAGCAACTTGGAGAAACCTTGTCTCAAAACAAAAATAAACCAAAAGGGCTGCAGAACTAGTTTAGTGCAAAGGCCCTGGGGGTTTGATTCCCAGTACAAAAACAAAACACCTAACCAAATACTCAGAAGCATCCCCCAGAGAAGGGCTACAAAGACACGCGCACACACACACACACACACACACACAAATGCTGACCAGAACTGTAAAGGGCACATGGGCTCCAGATGGTCCCAGCCACTGTCCCGTAGTTGTAGGCCCCCACCCCCTAAGCATCAGTATCAAGGCCTGTCACAGTTCCTGTGGGCAGCCCCTTCCCCCATATTCCTGAAACTGGGGGTGCACAGCTCTGGAAAGGGTCGCAGATGCTGTGGCAACCCAGGTTTCTCCAGCTTCTCCCCCTTTAACTAGTGGGTACAGGAGGAAGCGTATCCTTCAAAAGGGAAGTTAATAACGTTACCGGCAGGCTGCCCTCCTCCGGAGTCCTGACCCACCTCTCAAGTCCCCCCACACAATCACCGTACTCACAGGAAACTTCCAAATCTTCCAAAGCCTCACTCCCTCCCTCCACCATCTCTGGCGCCCTTCTCTCCAGAGCCTTGCCAGATTCCACCCATCCGTAAGAGGAGACCCCCCCCACCAAACTCTATCAACCCAAACACATCCTTCGAATTTCAAAATAGAAACCCAGGCCGGCTCGCCTAGCGCCACACAAGGTCCCCGGGGTCCTCCTCCCCCAACCCATCGGCTCCTGCCCACTTGGTCCCACAGCGGGGTGCGGGGGCACGAAGATGTTCTTCTCGCAAGCCAAGCACACCAAGCTGCTCACTCACCCACCACCCGGAGGATGCGGCCGCTCTGGGTGATCCCCGCTCACTGGAGGGGACCACTAAGCGCGGAGGGGGCGCGGGGCCGGAAAAGACAGCCGGCTACCGGGAGGCCAGGCCCGGAGCCTGCCCCCACCGCAAGGCGTCCCATTGGTCCCCAGATCAGACCCCGCCCCGTGGGCGTACCCCCAGAAGCCCCGCCCCTTACGGCCCCGCGGGCGGTGGCCAGCTCCACGTGCACCCCAGAGGTTTCGCTGTTGTCTACAGACTTGAGTCTCTGGCAGATTGCGGGCCTCAGTCCCTACGGACACTATTACCTGGTGCAAACGGGGGCCCACCGCGCAGGCCACACCCCGTTCAGCTCTGTGGCGCCCCCGGGAGGAGCGGCAATTTGAAGGGGGCGTGTAGTGACGGCAGAAGGCGCTGCGGAGTGGGCGTGGCCGACACCTGGCCCAGGTGAGTCGTCGGGAACTCCGGGCACTGTGGTCCAGCGCTTCCGGAATCCTAGTTGTGCAGAGTCCCACAGTCCGCCTAGAACGTCGGTCTGCCGGGCCGGCTTCCTCAGCCCAACCGGGGACCCGCCCCTCGCGCCAGTGCAGCCCGCCGGCTGCGCTCTTGGCTTCGGCCACCGGAGGGAGCCCTGGGCCGCCGATCGGGGGAGCCGCGCAGGTGCAGGCCTGGGTCGTTCTGCTTGTCTGCCGCTTGCTTCCGTGGCTCCCCCAGCGGAGATCACCGAACCTGTGAACCCTACTGTCAAGTGGGAGCTCCTTCTCACTCTATTATTTATTCACTGGGGGGTATCGAGGGCCTTTACACTGTACATCCCACTACCACCACCACCACCGCCAGCCACTTTTTTTGGAGACAAAGTCTTAGTTGCCCAGACTGGGCTGGAAAATGAGATCCTCTTGTTTCAGCCTCCCAGGATCCTGGGATTACAAGCGTGTGACAACATGTCTGGCTCCCTCATTCCTTACAGGTACCATCCATAGCACCACCTCCTGTCACGTTTCCTCATCTGTAAAGTGAGGATATGCTAGGGTTCCTCCTGAGCTTCATGAAAGTTCATGATCTAATACACACTTTTTAACAATGCTTACATATTTAGTAAATTACTCTTTGCCTACAGCATTGCATTAAATATGCGAAATCACCCTGTCAGGTGAGTTCTGCTACTATATCAGCTTTTCAGATTATAACACTAAAATTTGGAGAGAACCAGGTGTAGTGGCACACACCTGTAATCCCAGTAATGGGGAAGCTGAGGCAGGAGGATTGTTGCAAGTTCCACAGGAGCCTGGGCTACAAAGTGAGCTCAAAGACAGCCTGAACTGCATAGCGAGACCCTGTCTCAAAAAGATAAATAAATAAATAAAAACTTGGAGAGTATTAATAATACATTCCTGCCAGGCATGGTGGCACACACCTTTAATCCCAGCACTCGGGAGGTTGAGGTAGGAGGAGCCTTGTGAGTTCGAGGCCGGCTTGGGCTACAATGTGAGCGCAAGGCCAGCCTGAGCTACATAGTGTGACCTTGCCTCAAGAAGCTAACTCTGGGAGTTTGGCTTAGTGGCTTAAGCGCCTGTCTGGCAGGTGTAAGGCTGTGAGTTCAAGCCCGGGTGCTGCAAAAAATAATAATAATAATACATCCCTTACTTTTATTTTTATTTATTTATTGGGAATTGAACCCCAACACCTATACCTCTAGGTCTAGACAGGCCTGGGAGGGGCAGGGGACATTGGGGCCTGGTTGAGAAGAGGGCTCAGAGGAGACCAAAGTTTGGTCAAGGAGAAAGCCTGACCCCAAGAATCTTGTCTCACTGGACCCATCCAATACATTGATCCATTGATCCTACCCTCAAATCCTCACTTCCCCCCTTACCCAGTTTAAATTTCAGGATCAATTACGCCCAATCCCTCGCATACACCCTTATCCTCTCTCACTCTGTCACACCTGTCTGGCAAAACCACGGCCCTGTGGGGCTGGATCTGCAGCTCAGTGGTGGAGCACTGGGCTAGCATACTCACAGTACTGCAAAAAGCAAGTGACAACAAAAACAGAGAGAGCCCTGACACTCTCAGTCAGCCTGTCCCAAACTGTGCAATATGGCTGGAAAAAGCAGTTGAATTTGGCAACCTGGTTGAATTACGAATGCATGACCATTAATCTCCAGTGAGCCCCTAATGTGGCCCAGCCTTCTGCCATTTCTACTGTCCATGCACTCCCCATACCCACAGAGTCTAACCCTCACCCCTTCTCCCATCCACCAGTGTGGCCTCCACCATTCCCACTCCTGGCCTTGCTCCCTCTTTCACTGAGAAAATGGAAGCTATCAAAAGAGGCTCCTGTAAGCTCTTCTCTGTCCGCCTACCCTGGACATCAGTGCCCTCTGCTCTGCCCTCCCTCCTGTCACCATGGTCAGCCCACCACTGTGCACTAGGTCCCAACTCAATGCCTCGATCTTTCTTGCTTTGTTTGTTTGTTTGCTTGTTTGTTGTTTTTGAAACAAGGTCTTACAGTGATTCTCCTGCCTCAGCCTCCCAAATGCTGAGATGATGGGCATGTGCCACTGTACCCTGCTTGTTTTTTTTTCCATTGGTCATTCCCACTGCTTACACATGTATGCTTTATTTCTCTTATAAAGAAAAATTTTTTTCTGATTCCATTCACCTCCACACCCCCAAGCTAGCACTCTATTTATTTTTTATAACAATACTCCTTTATGAATTGTCTAAACCACCTGCTTCTTCCTCTCCCTCTCCCTCTCCCTCTCCCTCTCTGTCTTTCTCTCTCTCTCCCAGTGGTGGGATTGAACCAAGGCTTTCACACTGAGCTATACCCCCAGGCCTTTTAAAGTTTGAGACAGGGGTTTGCCAAACTGGTAAACTGCCCAAGCTGGGCTGCAATTTGTGATTCTTCTGCCTCAATCTTTCCGAGTGCTGAGATTACAGGCATGTGCTGCTGTGACTGGCTCCTTGATCGACTGATTGATTGATTGATTTTTTTTTTTTTTTTTGAGACAGAGTCTTGCCATGTAGTTCAGGGTAGTCTTCAGCTATGTAGCCCAAACTGGCCTTGAACTTGCGGCGATTCTCCTGCCTCTGCCTTTCGAGTATGCCACAGGCCCAGCATCTGATTTCTTCTTTAACCCATACACTTGGCTTCTGCTCCTCAGCAAAGGGAAACTGCCCACCAATTCATCAATGACTTCTGCCTGGCCAGAGTAACATCTTTGTTCTTGTTCTCATTTTACCAAACTGATACCTTATTTCCTTCTCCTCAAAAGACTTTTTTCTCCCACACTCAGTATTTCTTCCTGCTCAGTCTCTTCTGCTTCTTTCTCGCCTCTCATTTTAACTTTGGGACACCCCTAGTGGTGCTGGATAAACAGCCAAAAGGCCACTGTGGAATGGAAACTCTGCTAGAAGTGTAGTCAGATTTCTTTCCACCACATACACCCCCTGCCTTGGTGACTTCATCCAGTAAATACCATCTGTTTAACAGTGCACCAGGACATAGCTCCAGCCCAGATCTCCACTCTGAATTTCAGACCTTATGTCCAGCAATCTACAAACATCCCTGTTTGGACATCAAAGAGATGCTCAAACCTCAGTGCTGTTCTCATCTTTCCAGCTGGTCAGCGAGAAAAGTGGGGGGGCTATACTACTTTAATACTTCCACATCTCATCCATTGGCAATTCTTTTTTTTTTTTTTTTTTTTTTTTTTTTTGCGGCACAAGTGATTGAACTCACAACCTTGCGCCTGTCAGACAGGCGCTTAAGTCACTGAGCCAAACTCCCGGCCCTGGTTTTTTGAGGCAGGGGCGCACTGCGTAGCTCAGGCCGGCCTTGCACTCACATTGTAGCCCAAGTGGGCCTAGAACTCACAAGGCTCCTCCTACCTCAGCCTCCCAATGCTGGCATTAAAGGCGTGTGCCACACGCCCGGCCCATTGGCAATTCTTTTGTGTGATGGTTAAGCTTCATTATTGACTTGATTGGATTCTGAGGTGCACAGGGGATTAATAAAGTATATTTCTGGCTGTCTGGGTGGGACACCTAGTCATGAGCCTGGGGTCTATGTCTGGTTTCTGGTCCCTTTCTCTCTCACTCTTCCCCTGTTCTGCTTCCTGGCTGCCATGAACTGAGCAGCTTGCTCCACCATGCCCTTTCTTCATGATGTTTCTGCCTTGGAGCCAGTTAACCATGGACTGAATCTCCTGAAACCATCAGTCAAATAAACTTCTCCTTTAAACTATGGGTATCAGGTATTGTATCTCAGCAACAAGGAAGCTCACTAATACATTTTGCCCTACTTTCAAGATACAGCCAGAATCCAGCACCTTCTGATGTCCCTGCTTCAAGCTACCAGCATCTCTTCCCTGCACTGTGGCAATAGCCTCCTCTTTAACTCTCTCACTTCTGTCCTTGACCCTACAGCCTCTTCTCAACAAAGCAGCTAATGATGCCATCAAAGCAAGTATTAGCTCACACTGCTTCTCCTTCTGAAATCTCCAAGTGCCTTCCAATTTCCTCAGAATAAAAGTCAACCAGCCTACCTATCAAGAGAGTGTCCCAACTGACCAACTACCATCTTGGTTCATGCTTGCTCATGGTACAAAAGAATTTTTTATTTATTTATTTTGGTGCTGGGGATCAAACTCATGACTTTGCACATGCCAGGCAAGCGCTTGCACCGCTGAGCTAAATTCCCAGTCCATTATGGTACAAATATTAACAGGGTCTCCTTTTGCTCAGAAGTGTCCCAGAGAGCTCTCTATCTTGTATGGTGACCCTATCATATGGTGCATCCCACCCTCAATTTCTCTGACTCTTCCACTTTTGTGCATGCCCCACAATGGCCTCTGGGCTGTGCTTTGAACAACCCAAAAAAAACTCTGTGAGCAGGGTGTGGTAGCAATCATTCCTAGGAGGCTAAGGCAGAAAGATCACAAGTTCCAGCACAGCCTGGGTAATTTAGCAATTTAGGGAGACCCTATCTCAGAATAAAAAATAGGGCTGAGAATGTAGCTCTATGCAAAGGCCCTGGGTTCAATCCACAGTACCACCAAAAAATAAAAATCAGAATTAAAATAAAAAGAACTGAGTATGTGGTGCAGTACGAAGTCCTGTGTTCAAGCTTCAGTGCAGAAAAAGAAAAAAACTCACTTCTGTGGCTCAGGATGTGATGAGCTTTCTTTGGGTCTTCTGTTCCTAGTGAAATCTTCCCAGCCAAATTTCTTTTTAAATTGAACCACACCCTCCTTCCCATCCGATCCATTTTCTTTCTCCATAGTATTTAACGCCATCTAATATATGTCGTTTACTTAACTTTTCTAATTTTTATTAGCTCACATTCGCAGTGCACAACGATAACGTTCATCTTTAGGGTGTAGGTACATGTACATTCCACATCTTAATTCTTTTTCACCTCTCCTTCCCTTGCCTCCCTATTTTACTTGTTCATTGACTGCCTGTCCCCAACAGAACGCTAAACTCCACGAAACAAGACCTTAGGTCCCGCGCCTAAAACAGTCCCTGGCTCTCCGAGCTACCCAGTGTGACTGTGGCTGTAGGAATCCTCTTACTTCAACCCAACAGTCAAGCAGTTGACTGCCTCGGGTTTAGGAATCACATGATCGCGGCGGCCCCGCCTTGTTTCCTAGGAAGCAAAGATGGCGGCGTCCGAGAAGACTTCAAAAAAAAGGGCAACGAACGAGAGGACTCTGGCCCGTCAGAGCGTCCGTGCGGCTGCGTTTTTTTCCTACTGTTGAGCTCTGGGAAGGCGCGAATTCTGGGGCTTCGTGCTGGGCTTCCTCCTCGCTGTTTGGGGGAGGGGTTCCTAAACCTTAGACTGCTTGATCGGACCTGCCTGTCGCCTCCCTACCACTTGGGATCTAAGGTTGTAGGATTCACTGTGGGGGTTTTTCTCCCCTTTGTGTCAACCCCAGTTAGGTAACCTCAGATCGATCGGTGCAGGCGCCGTTTCTAGGGATCCCCGAACACACACAGAACCAGCCTGCCCCTCCGGAGACCAGAATGGTCAATCTGTCCAGGGGCTCTGAATTAGGCCTCGAATAATAGTTTCCTGGCCATTCCCCCGACTCCCGCCGTGAGCTCTCCAGCATGAAGTCTGGTGAATCTGTCCCCCCCGCCGCCCCGCCCGCCCCAGGTCCCTGGGGCAGATGAGCCCTTGGCCACCGCCCGTACGATTTCCTGCAGACCCAGCAAACAAAAGGCTCCTGCTCGGGAAGGGAGGCGAGGCTGAGCGGGGCGCCCTTCCTGCAGAAACAGCCGATGGAGCAAAATGGGCCAGGAGGGAAAGGAGGGGAGGGATGGAATTCCAAGGTTCCTCCAGGACAGAGGGAAGCCAGACGCCCGGATCCTGGGGAGGGAAGGCATCCAGGGAACTGGATGTGAAGGGCCCAGGCGGGACACCTGGATTTGCCAGGAACTCACCAGATCCCTGCTGCCCTGGTGCGGTGATGTCAAGCTTAGGGAATGGAGGGGGTGGGGGACACTGGGGTTCAGGTGAGTTCTCTGGCCCCCAGGGCGAGAATAGTGGGGGCTGGGAAAGGTCTAAAGCTCTGCGTCATCTCCTCTGGGGCCCCCGCCGACGTCCCCCTGGAGCGACCTGCAACCCTTTGAGCTGGCCCCACCCAGGGCTGTCTTCCTGCTCCTCCCCAGGCACAGAGCTATCCTGGGCAAACCACTCAGCAGCCCTGAGGCTTCTGGTCCCTTCTGTACCCTCGCAGTCTAGCCCCGGCCACACTCCACACAGTTCCTCCAGGGGTCCTTTCTAGAGCCAGTCTCCTGCCTGCCCCCACTCCCATTCCTGTCAGGGACACAATGGCAAGGGAAGGGCCACCTCCAGTGGGTTGGGTGGGGGGATGCTGGCACTGGGGGGGCTTGGCCTCATATCCTGTCAGGCTGCCAGGGGAAGAGAGGAAACAAAAGACTTCCCCCTGCCGGGACAATGAACCTCGCATTACCTCTCCCCTCACCACCTTTCCACTCCCCCCTCCTCCATAGACTCTCTCCTCCACCTCCCTGTCCTCTGATATCTCTGCAGCTGAGCTCTGCTCTTCCCCTTTCCCATCCCCATCAACTCCACCGTTGCTCACTCCCAATCTTGGCTTTCTCAGCCCCAGCTACTCGAGCAGCAGTCAGGGTCCCTTCCTGTCTCTCAGCGCCAACATTGGGGTAGTCCGTGGATCGGATGGCCAATGGAAAATACTGGCTCAACAAAAGAACAGCTCCAAGGCAGAGAGTGGGGCACGACCTGGGCCTGGCAGCAAAAACGGGATCTTGGAGATGGGACCAGGAGCCCCATCACTGGGCTGAGCACATAACAAAGGGTCAGGCTGGCTTGAGCACTTTTTTTTTTTTTTTTTTTTGCAGCACCAGGGATCGAACTCACAGCCTTACACCTGCCAGACAGGTGCTTAAGCCACTGAGCCAAACTCCCAGCCTTAGTTTTTTAAGGGTTGCACTATGTAGATCGGCCGGCCTTGTGCTCGCGTTGTAGCCCAGACCAGCCTCAAACTCACAATGCTCCACCTACCTCAGCCTCGAGCGCTGGGATTAAAGGCGTGCACCACCACACCCGGCTTGGTTTGAGCACTTTTTATTTTTTTTATTGTTTATTTTTGCAGCACCGGGGGATCGAACTCACAACCTCGCACCTGCCAGAAAGGCACTGAAGCCACCGAGCCAAACCCCTAGCCCTAGTTTTTTGAGGCAGGGTCACACTATGTAGCCCAGGCTGGCCTTGCGCTGGCATTGTAGCCCAAGCTGGCCTCAAACTCACAGTACTCCTCCTATCTCAGCCTCCCAAGTGCTGGGATTAAAGGCGTGCACCACCACACCCAGCTATTGAGCACTTTTTTTTTTTTTCTGCGGCACCAGGGATCAAACTCACAACCTCGCACCTGCCAGGGCAGGCGCTTAAGCCACTGAGCGGAACTCCCGGCCCTAGTGTTTTGAGGCAGGGTCACATTATATAGCTCAGGCCGGTCTTGTGCTCGCGTTGTAGCCCAAACCGGCCTTGAACTCACAACACTCCTCCTACCTCAGCCTCCCGAGTGCTGGGATTAAAGGCGTGTGCCACCATGCCCTATTGAGCACTTTTAAAGGGTCACATTTTTTGGTGCCAAGAATTGAATCCAAGTCCTCCACACTGAGCTACCTCTCTAATCCTTTTTATTTTGTGAGAGGGTTTCCCTAAGTCACCCAAATCAGCCATAAACTTGAGCTCCTCCTGCCTCAAGACTCCCAGAGTGCTGGGATTGCACTGTGTGCCACCACACCCAGTTGGCAAATCATTTCTTTTTTTTTTTTTTTTTTTTTTGCGGCACCGGGGATCGAACTCACAACCTCGCACCTACCAGGGCAGGCACTTAAGCCACTGAGTCAAACTCCCAGCCCTGGTTTTTTGAGGCAGGGTCGCGCTATATAGCTCAGGCCGGCCTTGCGCTCGAGTTGTAGCCCAAGCCATACTTGAACTCACAATGCTCCTCCTACCTCAGCCTCCCAACTGCTGGGATTAAAGGCATGCGCCACCATGCCTGGTGGCAAATAATTTCTTTTTATTTCTTTTTTTTTTTTTTTGTACCAGGGATCGAACTCAGGACCTTGTGCTTGCCAGGCAGGCCCTTGTGCCACTGAGCTACATCCCCTGCCTGAAGAATCATTTCTGAATCTGTCTCTTCTTTCATGATTTAAATGTTAACAGTTGCTTAAAGAAACAAGTTGTAAGCCGGGCGTGGTGGTGCACGCCTTTAATCCCAGCACTCGGGAGGCTGAGGTAGGCGGAGCGTTGTGAGTTCGAGGCCGGCTTGGGCTACAACGCGAGCGCAAGGCTGGCCTGAGCTACATAGTGCGACCCTGCCTCAAAAAACCAGGGCCGGGAGTTTGGCTCAGTGCCTTAAGCGCCTGCCCTGGCAGGCGCGAGGTTGTG
>RJWM01007899.1:55776-75806 GCA_004363535.1 Dasyprocta punctata | reverse complement strand
TAAAGATAACGATGCGCAAATTGCAACCATTGTCAAGCTTCTATCTTCTGGTTTTGTAAAACTGCAATGTTGTGTATTTATGCTAGTTGTTTGCTTGTCTCTTTTGCTTGTTGTTTTTACTATATATGTCGTTTTTTTGTTGTTGTTGTTGTAGTTTTTGTTTGTTTTGTTTTTCTTCGCTTAAATAAAATAAAAAAAATAAAAAAATAAAAAAAAAACAAAGCTAGAGAAAACAATTCTAAAATTTATATCGAACCAGAAGAGACCTGAAATAGCAAAAGAAATTCTGAGGAACCTGAGTAAGGTAGGAAGCATTCCAATGTTGGATGTCAAATTATATTACAAAACCATAGTGACCAAAACAGTATGGCACTGGCACAAAAACAGACATATAAATCAATGGAATAGAAAGAGGATGTAGAAACAACCCCAGGAACATTCTTTCATAAAGGAACCAAAACATCACAGGAGGAAAGACAGCCTCTTTAACAAATGGTACTGAGAAAATTGGTTGTGCACATGCAGAAGATTGCACTCATATCCCTATCTCTCACCATGTACTAAATAAATTAAAAATGAATCAAAGATCTAAAGATCAAAACAGAAACATATCATATGTTAGATCAAAAGGTAAATATGTTGAACACATAGGTATAGGGAGTAACTTTCTGAACCCAACCCAACCCCTGTTATTCCACAAGAAATAATATCAGGAATCGACAAGTGTGGTAATATCAAAGTAAAAAGCTTCTACACAGCAAAGGGAACAGCCAACATAGTGAAGAGACAGCCTATACAATGGGACAAAATTTTTGCCAACTATATAGCAGGGTCTTAATGTAGAATACATAAAGAATTAAAAAATAAAAGACCCAAATAAAAGACTCAATCAAAATTGGCAACTGAAATGAAGAGACACTTCACAGAAGAAGTACAAATTGGCAATTAATATGTGTAAACATGTTCATCATGTAGCTAATAGAGAGATGCAGTTGGAAATAACACTGTAATAATGAGTTAAAGTCTTCATTTTATAGTGATTCTTGCATGCCCATGTTTATAGCGGCTCAACTCATAATATTTACAAATGGGAAGCAACCTGCATGTCCATCAATAGATAAATAGTTAAAGATAATGTGACATTTATATACAATGAGCTACTATTGTGCTACAAAGAAGAATACATTTTAGTTGTTTGTAGGAAATTGGAAGCACCTTGAAGTCATATTGTTAAGTGAAATAAGGCATGCAAACTTAAATATCACATGATTTCTCATTTGAAAAACCTGAGATATAAACAAACTAACAAGTAAAACAAAATATAGATGATAGAAAACTGATGGGTAGATAGATATCTTGTAAATGAGAAGCAGGCCAAGAGGATCCCTGTCGAGGGAGGGAGGAAGAAGGGTATGTAAAAAAATTCAGATGTGTGTGCACATGTACCTGTTTCACAAGATGAATGTAGACATTATGTACTGCAAAGGTGAACTAATAAAAACAAAAAATACTCAATAATTAATCATTAGAAATCTATGAAACAAAATCCAGGTAAAATGCCATCACATGACCTTAGGAAGCTATAATCAAAAGTACAGCAATAGAAAACAAAACAAAAATTGGCACATGTTGGGAAAGCAAAACTACAGAGAATTTGGAAGTTTTGGCATTGTTGATGGGTATGAAAAATGATGTAGCCGCAAAGGCAATATTGTCCCTAATTTATTAACATTTTGTCTTTTACTCCTATAAATTCTAAAATATCCTCCTAGAATTCTAAAATACCTGTCATTATTCTCATATCCTTTAAAATTTTCTCTCTGGATTAAGGTTAGTACTATATAATAATAGCTGAGAAAAACCCAAAAATATGTTAACTGGATCACAATGATTAAAAAAATCACATAAGTAAGAAAAATAATGAGAACATCAGATTGGAGCTCAAGATCGGTAGGAAGACTATGTAACTAGTCACAGGAATAAATATGCAGAATCAGTAGTCAAATTCAACAAGAGAATATTTCACATTGTATTAATGCTAGGAAATAAAGATTGTGATGAGTTTCCCATATAATTTCAAAATCTAAGGTAAAAATATAAAAGTCGATGGAAAATATCAAATTTGAACTAATGAGCTGACAAAAATGTACATATAAGTGTTAATGTAAAGGCAATACAAATAGGTTTGGTAAATGGACGCATTATTGGTGCAATTTGAATTTAATATGAAAATCATGGCTTTAAAAATATGGTTAAATGCTTATTTCTGCATTATTTACTTTATTTGAGTTAATTGAAAAAAATGTGTTAAATAGGCATTATCTCTACTGAAGGAGAAAGCAAATAGTAGTATTGAAGTATGGATAAATTGGTCAAATATTAGCAAGTAAATGCTTTAGGTTTTTTAAAAGTGATTGGTCTGCTTCGGAAGCCAATTATCTTATTCCAGATTGTGATTACTCAATTCACTACCTCATGCTGCATCTTTGTTTGGCATTGCACGTACCATTTCCAGGATTCCACATTTTATTTCATCGGAGAATGGCATACAGTCATCTCCCTGAATAAAAAGACTTGAAGCCTTTACAGTTCTGTTTCACAGCTACTTCCATATGGACTTTTTAAAAAAAGTGATCACTAGTATTTTCTTACATAATTTAACACCAAACCCCAAAGTTAGTCCTTTTTCTCTCAATAATATTTTTAAAATGGAGGGAAAGATAGTGAGTTCTCTCAAGCTTTTTTATAATTTTTAGCTTTGACATGCTAGATTTATAGAAAAGTTGTAAAAGACAGTATAGTAGTTCTTATATACCTCTCAATAGCTTCCTTTAATATAATAGTCATACTAAAAGTATTGATACCAGGACATTTACACTAATTTCAATTACAATTATCTAAATTGCAGATCAAATTCAAATTTCACCATTTATTACATGAATTACTTTTGTTTTTTCAGTATCCCATGCAGTATCTCATTTTGCATTTCTGTTATCTTTCTTTCTCTCTTCCAATCTACAACAGTTCCTTAGTTTTCCTTAATCTTAATGGCTCAGATGCTAATTAATAATCCTACAACTAATTTATTTTGTGAAAAGCCATTCAGTTTGAAATTGTCTGAAGTTTTGTCATGGTTGAGCTGAATTTATGAATATTTTGAATAATATAACACAAATGATAATATGTCCTTCCTTCTCAAAGTATATCATAGTGTTAACACTAACTTCTTGGTTAAGACAGTTTGCTTAGTTTTGTCTTTTTGTTTGTAGTTAATAAATATCTTGGGCTAGATGCTTTGAAGCTATGAAAATATCCTATTCTATTTTCAAGTTTACATTAACTAATCCATATTTATTGGTGGATATGGTTCGCAGCAATTATTTCTGCGATTGCTTGCCTATTGGTAATTTTCTACTGAAAAATCATTTGAATCTTCACTAGGTAAAGCCCACCACTGCAGAAGATACAGAGATGGAGATGGAGATGGAGATGATGGAAATGAAATAGAGATCTTCTTCCTCAGATCCTAAGTGTGTACAAGGAATATAAATGTATCTTTTAATATTTTTGTTTCTCTTTTCATTGAATTCTGTGAAAAAATGCTACCTATGTCCAGCTAACAATGGCATATCAGTTTCTCAGTTATATAATTTACTTGGAGTTAAACAAGACTCTATTTACATTATCTGTGTCTGTTTCCTGTACAATTTTCATGAGCGAGGGAAACAATAGCAGCATTTTTTTCAATGTGATGAGTCAAGAGCCAAGAAACTCATGCATTTTTATTAAGTATCCTCATGTTTTGCCCTTTAATGAAGCAAGTTTGATTATAAGTAAAAAAAATCTCTTCAAGTTCCACTTGTTTTATTATTATCTATCCCTTTTTAAACTGAATTGTTTTTCAAAGGAAAAATAATAATAGACTGGGATACTGTACTGCTCCTAACACCAAAGAAAAATTTCTCTCAAGGAGCATTTGGAGAATTAAATTACTAAAAGCCTCCCATCCTCCCACTCATTATGGAAAAAATACAAAAAGAATAGGAGATGAAATTTACAAAGTAAGTTTGAATGAGCTTCTGTATTTGTGTGTGTCCTGAGCAAATCTTTAAGATAGATTTTAGTTTCTCTAACATTAAAAATAGGTAGATGAGTCATCTCTAACATGTCACATTTCATGAAACAATCAAAATATTACCTCAACAAATATAGTCAAGTTATAAATTACATAGTTAAGCAAGACCAAAGATTTCTCAAAATAAAACAGATTTTAATGTACTTGTTAATAACACTATTTACTATTCTAATTGCCTCTGTTGGAAATTAAATCTGTTACTTAATATGTTTTGAGTGGTTAGAGTAGATACTGACATTTTCACATCAGCTATGTACTTGTTTACAAAACCTAAAAGATAACATTAGAAATAAATTCTTAAAAAAGTAAATAAATAAATTCCTATATGAACTACAATGAAAATACGAACAAAAATTCACCACAGAAATAATCTTTGCTTAAACTGTCACACCTGAGACAGTTTTCACACATGACAAGTGCATATTCCATGCACATGTCTCACTTACACCGATAGCACATGTGCTTAGTTTAACTTTCCTTTCCTGTGTGGCAAGCCATTTTTGTCACCTCTTTTGTCTTCCTGTTCCCTCAGGAGCTTTGTGCTATATTGTACAATGTGCACTTACCAGGAAAAAAAAAAGACATTGTTATGGTTTGTGTCTAGATGTTCCCCCAAAGTCTCACGTAGTCTTAGATGAGACTATCTCAGAGGTGGCAGAATCTAGAGTATGTGATGCTAAGATTAAGGGTGTGTAATTAGTAAATCAGTCCACTTTCTGGTTTGGCATAGTTCTGGCTAGAATTAAGGGTGTGAGTGCTTTGCCCACCCTAGAGCGGGTAGCCTGCATACAATCTAAGGGACAGAATCTGGTCTCCTCTTTCTGGTGCTTTACCACATTCTAGGCACCAAGAACTGGTTCTTCCTTGTTACTTTTACTATCTTATGGGTGCCATGAACTTTTCTCCTTTGAGATGACCCCCTGCCAAGCTACCCTTTCTTAGAGCCAGCTGATGATGGGCTGAAACTTCCACAAACTGTGAGGCAAATAAGCCTTTCCTCCCTTAACTTTGGGCACTGGGTATTTTGTCTCAGCAATCAAAAAAGTTGCTAATACAGATATCAGTAAAATACAACGTTGACTGTCAAATGCGTGCTTACAATAGACATCAACACATTCACACCAACTCCTTACTAGATTCCAGATAAAAACCTTTGTGAACTATAATGTAAATACAAACAAAAGTCCATCACAGAAATAATCTTTGCTTCAAATGTCACACCCAAGGCAATCTTCACACGGTAAAGCTACATGTTCCGTGCACAAGTATCACTTACACTGATAGCACATTTGGTTTGTCTTCTTGTTTTTTGCTGTAGGGCACAAGTGACATCTTTTTGGTTTTCTTGTTGTCATAGTAGGTCTTTGTGATGCTGTGCCTGCCTGTTCACCTGTCAGCTCACCAGTGTGCCACACAAATTTTTTGCATAGTTCTCTGGGCAGAAACATTTTGTTTTTCCTCTGCTGTAAATGATCTCTTATTAGTTCCAGTACCAATCTTCTAAGAAGATTTCTCTGTGATATTTTCACTTGTTATTTTCTTTGTAAACTATCTATTTATGCCACGCATGTTTATGATTGAATAAAATATTTGACAGTTGAAGCAAAGATTATTTCTATGGTGGACACCTACTAATATTTTCACTGTAGTTCATATAGGAATTTATTTCTAATGTTATATTTTAGATTTTGTAAACAAGTATATAGCTGTGAAAAAGTTGATGTCTATTTTAAACAAATGCACAATGAATATTAATAATGTCATACTTTATTTTATTGAAATTTTGTGTTCCTGTTAATTGCACACTGAATAATATAATAACAACCTTTTGAAAAAGAAGTAACACCACTGAGATATCAAGAATGTCCTACAAAAAGGCCAGAAAAGAAAAAATGTGTTTTCATTGTAAGCAATACATGTGTATGGAAAGTGCTGTTTTCTGTGTGTAGACTGCTTTCGGTGTGATAATTAAAGCAAAGATTTATTTTGTAAAGTGCTATTTATATTCTTATTGTAGTTCATATAAGAATTTATTTGTGTTGTTTTTTTTAGACAGTACATTAAAAGCCGACTGATGTTGAAAATTTTGATTTTTTTATACTCAATACATATTAAAAAATCAGAAGTGTATTTTTTGATATTTTCCTGTTAAGTACTCATTGTTTAATATAATAAAACTCTTGAAATTAAAATTAATAACTGATCGATAGAAATATTCTAAAAATTAAACATAGGTATTTGTGGCTATTACACACAAAATTAATATTATGCCCATACACAAGCTATGAAAAAATGGGTTAAAATAAGATCAATCCTTATAATATGTAAATAAATGCTTTTATTTTAACCTGTTACATCTAAATTGAAATAGTCAATATCTTATGAATTATATCAAGAAAGAAAGGAAAAGCAATCACAATGTGTTTGTGTTCTCTCACATAAATGGGGCAGTCATAGTTAATGTTCTTTCAATTTGCTGCTGCCAAAACAATCCTATACAACACTTCAAAGTAAGCAATACAATACCAAAAAGGTGCATACTCTGAAAAATTGTTTACTGTATTTTTTTTACTATGCAATTTCAAAAGAAATTTCTTCACTAAACTTTATGTACAAAACCTTAAGTCTATGGAGGTTAGAATTTTCACCTCACCCAGCAGTGTACCTTCAGAGATTGTTTGGAGCTGTCAGTATGGGCAGTCAGAATATGTTTTATCACACTCCATGGAATTTCATGGAATTGAGTGCAGGATCATCCCTGGTTAGGGATAAGATCAAGGCCCGGAGGCAGAAAAATTGAGTGTAATCATTCACAAACTATATCATAGACCATATGACAACTTGACTTAAAATTTTTAACTAAAAGAAAAAGCATTTGAAAATAGTTTTCTTAGAGAATTACTATGAAGACCAAATTATATGTTGAACTTTATCTTGTACAATAAAATGCACCTCTATATTATAAAAGTGCCTCTACTAAGCTATAGAATTGAAGAATTTTTGAAATGTAAATAAGGTTAGAATCAAAGTAAAGCAAGGCAAAATACCTCCAAAACATTCAACAAACTAGAACTTCAGTGGGAAAAAAAGAAATTTTTGTGATACCTTATGATTTAAGCAAATAACATCCTAGTCTTGAATGCAAGCCTTGTCTTAATACATCATAAAAAGACTTTCTTTTGAAAGTAACCATTAGTTCTATGCACAGGATGTTTCAAATATTAGAATCAGAAGGAAAAGAGTGCCCAAGTGACCTTCCAAATAATCAAAAAAGAAATTATTTTTTATTTAAATCATTCACTCAAGTACTAACCACTTTCTTATTTTGGAAATAAATAGCTAGATGTTCAGCTTGAGCCATATAAAATGCTTAAGTAAAACCTGTTAAGTGACATGACCTGCAAACTCACATAAAACTTTTTATTTTTATCCATGGAGGAAACTATTGGGAAAGCTAATCTAAACACAGGCAAACAAAGCATATCAGTTACCTCTACTGATCAGCCTTATTATCCATTCAAAAATGTGACTGTCTAACCGAGGAAGGAAGGGAAAAGGAAAAAGGCATAGATTTATATGAGGGTATACCTAAGATAGTTTGAAAGACTATATTACTAAATGCATTAACTGGTGTGAGAGAACAGTTGATACTCATATGATTAGATCAATCTTACATGTCTTTATCTGTCAGTCTGAACAACCCCCTTGAAGGTAACGATACACAATGTTACAACCACTGTAAAATTCCAATCATCTCATTTCATAAACCTATAATGTTACAGTATCAAATATGTTGTTGTTTGTTGATCCCTTTAGTTTTTTGTTTCTCTTCTTTATGACCATTCTTTTATTCTTTATTGGTTTCATTCTGAACTATCTTGCTTGATTATACTAGACCTGATGATATGGGCAGTTATTTTAATGATAACAAGAGGTATTCTAAGGGGAAAGGAGGAAGGAAGGAAGGGAAAAGGGAAAAGACATAAATTTATGAAAAGGTATACATAGGACAATTAAAATGACTATATTACTAAATGCATTAGCTATTGAAAAAGAAAAGCTAATACTCATGATTTGATAAATTTTGCATGTCCGTATCTGTCAATCTGAACAACCCCTATGAAGGTAAGGATATGCAATATTGTAACTACTGCCAAATTTCAACCATTTCATTGTGTAAACTTACAATGTTATCATATTAGATTTGTTGTTGTTTGTTTGACACTTTTGCTTTTTGTTTCTGTCTTCTGTGTCCATTTTCTCTTAAATAAAAAAACAAACAAAAAAAACCCAAAAACAAACAAGCAAACAAAAAGCCAAAAAAACAAAAATGTGACTGAAGGTGATCATCTAATAATTTAGAGGGATAATAACCCAGTTATTTGCTCAAAAAGGAGCAAGATATGGAAGCAAATCATAACAAATGCAAGAGTTTTGAAAACTTTTATCAGTTTTCTCAGGTAAATGTAAATAGCCACCACTCCTAAGCAATGAGTAAAGATGCACAAAAAAGATTTATTAAGAATGAATAATCATTAACAAGATAAAAATTAACAAGTTGGCTAAATAACAAAAGGAATGGAGCTAAGTAGTTAGTAATTACTAATTTAGTTAAGAAAAAATATCTAAAATTAAAACAAGTGAAAAATGATGGAAAATAAAAAAGCATCAAGAGATATAGAGCATTTATTCAATTAAAGGTTCCTTAAAGAGATAGTGAAACCGTTGTCAATCATCTGAGTTTTTTTTTGTTTTTGTTTTTGTTTTCTTTTGGTTTCGGGGATCAAGCTCAGGACCTCACACTTGCCGGGCAGGCTCTTATGCTGCTGAGCTAAATTCCTGGCCCATTCTAGATGTTTTACTGAAATCAAAATGTAATGTTTGTTCTGATTTGCTTTGCACTATTCTGTTTTGGTTTGTTTTAGTGTCTTTAAAATAAAAATAAATTTTAAAAAATGTAATGTTTTTATGATGTACAAATCCACTGCCTTCTAAACAGAAGAAATGAAAAATATGCTAGATAATCAGAACACTATCGATACTACTTCAAGAAACAGGAAATCTTTATGTACAAATAAATACAATCATTAGCCTAACTTTTAAGCATCAGTATGTGATTATCTGAAATTTCTTAATATCAAGAAAATTAATTTGTTGCATATTTAGCCAAATTACCAGTTAAAATATATGTATAGACGTCCAAGAAAAGTGAATCTTTGAACGTTTTTTGCATCACAAAAAGCAACTAAAGATTTTATGGCACAAGACAGGAAAATAAAATAAAAAACATCCATCAACATAAAAGAATCACAGGGGCCGGGGATATAGCTCAGCAGTAAAGCACCTGCCTGGCAAGCACAAGGTCGTGAGTTTGATCCCCAGTACCAAAAAAAAAAAAAAAAAAAAAAAAAGAATCACAAATACCCTAAATAATCATCAAATGTTAAAAAATCAAGAAAGAAATTGCAGTAAAACAAGTTCGTCTTCATCTTGAAGGTTAGAAAATGCTCCTTCAAACAGCACATAGTTAATGACAGGATTTTTACATGCTTTTCTTTAGATACAAACACATTACTTGTTTCTGCATTTCTATGTACATGATGTATTAAAATTATCTTACAAACTTAGTGTCTGCATGAAATATTTCTAGCAATTTCAATTCATATGTAAATTTTATGACTGTTCCAAAAGTTGTGTTAATTATGCTTGTTCAGTTAATCAGAACACTTAATTTTGAAACAGTGAAATCCTATTTTCTATAAGCACTTTTTCCAAAAAGGAAAAAAAAAAAGGAGAACCGGTCTGTCATTATTTTTACAAATATAAATATTTCAGTTAAATCGGATGGAATAACAGCAGCAGTTTCTACTGAATTCGGTGGAACGAAAAACATTCAAGAAGCAGTTTCATAATTATAGTTAGTGAAGCACCTGATAGCATGAAAAAGACAGGGTAAATCAACTGATATATATGTATAACAAATATATATATATATATATATTCACTAATATATAATATATATGTATATTTTTAGTAAAAGTGAATGCAATTGTTCCTAAAAGGCTATGCCTCAAATTTTCTTGGTATATTTTAGATCTTGTGCAGAATGGGGTATTTATAAAATATTACTAAGACTTTGGAATTAGGATTGGCTGTGTGTGAATATTCCATTTTTATAAATCTGGAATTTTTAAAATTTAAATTATTATTCAGAAGTTGTCTCAAAGAAGAGATCATAGTGAATTTTTTGAAGATTTTTTGACATATAATAGTTGTACATATTATTGGGTACAATGTGACAATTCAGTATATGAAAATAATATGCAATGATTGAGTCAGGGTAATTAGCAATCATATTTCTTAAAACAATTTTTTTTGTGTAAGAAGTCTTCAAACTCCTCTTTTCTAGTTCTGTAAAAAATATATAAGACAACATTGTGAACTATAGTCACCCTAGTGTTCTGTATAAGTTTAATGCATATTCCTCTTATGCAACCAGATTTTGGTAGTTAATATTTAACCTCCTTCTCAGCTTTCTCCCTCCTATGCTTTCTAACCTCTAATGAAGTTTCTCACTTCTAATAAATCAACTTTTTCAGCTTTCACACAGCAAAAAGATGTGCATTTGCCTTTAAGTGATTGATTTATTTCATTTACATAATGTGTTCTAGTTCCATTCATGTTGCTGCATAGGACGAAATTTCATTATATTGTGTGGCTGAGAAATATCATACTGTGCACAGATACCACATTTTTAATTCCTTCACCTATCAATAAATAACTAACTAGATTCTATGACAATTATTGAGAACACTGTTGCTAAATAACCAGGGGACTATAGATATACTTTCAACATACTAATTTCATTTTCATTACTTACATGCACACAGTAGAGCAGATGAAACATATGGTAGAATTTTAAAAAATAGTTTTTGAGGAAATACCATTGTAACCATTATAATTGGAATCTGATTTGTGTTCAGCATTTTGTTTTCTGGCCATATGTATACCTGCTTCCCCCACCTTCAGTACTGGGGATTCAACATTCAACTCAGGACTTTCCTATTATATTTAAGTCTCCAGGATTTTTAAATTTTTTATTTTGAGTCATGATCTCACTAAGTTGCTAAGGTGCCCAGGCTGGGCTTGAACTTGAGACGCTCCTGCCTCAACCCCTCAGAGAACTGGTATTAAATGTGAGCACCACCACATTTGCCTGTGTATCTTCTTTTGAGAACTGCCTACTGTTTACTAATTTTTTATTGAATTTTCTTTTGCTGTTTCATTTATTTATTTGCTTTTACACTCTACTTGTAAATTCCTTGCCTGATTAATAGTTTGCAAACATTTTCTTCCACTTTGGAAGTTGTCTATTCATTACCTTGTTTTCTTCACTACACAGAATCTCGTCAGTTAATTACAACCCAATTAATCTAATTTTGCTTTTTTTTGTCTGTGCTTTTAGAGTCTTTTCCAAAAAAAAAAAAAAGCCAAGGTTTAAAATGTTTCTCTTATATTTGCCTCTATTTTTCTATGTTTTTCATAGCATCAGATCTTACATTTAAGTTTTGCTCTATGTAGAGTTGATGTTTCATATACTGAGGGACTGGAATCTAGTTTCGTTCTTCTGCATATGAATGTCCTATCTTCCCAGCACCATTTCGTGAGGAGACCTTCCTCTCCAATGCATGTTTTATGGCACATTTGTCAAAGATTACTTGACTGTAGCTTGTGGATTTTATTTTTACATGAGGAAATAAAACATGTGCAGTGACTGTTTAAATTTTTAAAAAGTTATTACAGTAAAAAGGCATTATTAACACCACTCAAAATACTTTCCCTCATTTTAGACAAATCAGTCCCATCATTGTATCTATTACTGAAGAAGTTCTGGAAGTTGTCTTTTTTGAGTTACTTTATGAGATATGATTAAAAATAAGGTGAATCCTACTGCCAGGTGTTATCCAATAGAAAAGCAGGTTCATGAAAACATGACCATGCATCTTCATCTACCTTATTCACAAGATCTGGCAGCATGTTACTACTGGCTTTTCCTCGAAGTCAACATCACCGTAAAAGATAAATTTTTGAATAGATTCAGGACATTGAGGCATTCATAGAAGTACAATTAAAGATAGACATGAAAGAGTATTTCTAGAACAGCTTCAGAAGCTGAGACAAATGTGTTTGAAGAAAGATGAAGTAGTTTTCATGGGCATTAATCATGTTGTATCTTTTACTGACGAATCTTAAAAGAACCTAAACATACATTGTATTTTTTTTATTATACCTGGTAGTTTCTCTGTTCCTTCCCATTGATCTGTATTTCTGCTTTTTAAACTATTACCATGCTGTTTTGGTTAGTAGAGCTTCAAAGTATATTTTGAGATCAAATATTGTGATACATTCAGCTTTATTCTTTTTGTCCAAGATGGCTCTGGCTACTTGATATATCTCATGGCTTCCCAAGAATTGTTTTTCTTATTTTTGGAAGAATGCTATCAGTACTTTGATGAGAATTGCACTGAATGTGGGTAATACATATTGATTCTTATCCCTTACTCACCATCACACTTTCATTTGCCCTGTTTATCTTCAGTTCCTGTCATTAGTGTCTCAAATACTGTAGTAGATGTTCGTTTAAAGGTATTTTCTTTACTGTTTTAAAAATTACTAAAATTAGTGGTTTAAAACAATACACATATATTGTCATATAGTTTGGTATATGAGGTCTCTTTAGGCTAATATTAAAATGCCAGTATAGCTGTATTCTTCTTTGGGAGGCTCTAGAGCAGACTCTTCCCAGTCTTTTCTCTATTTTAAGAGCCAACCACAATCCTAGAACTTTGGCCTTTCCCCTCCTTCTTAAATCCAACAATACTGTATCTCTCCAGCTACTCCTCCATGGTCACATCTCACACTCTGACCACAGCCTTAAAAGGTCCTCTGCTTTTCAAGGCAGTATATAATGAGTTTGAGGTCACCCAAAAATTGCATAACAATCTCACTGTATCAAGGTTTTTAACTCTAATTATACCAGCCCAGTCCCTTTTCCATATATGAAAATATGTGAAACAAGTTTTGGAGACTAGAATACAGAATGGACACATTTGGGAGACTTTCCCCTGCTACAGGTGACCTCCTATGAGGCTATCACTATCAATGACTTCTTTTTCTTCGTCTTTGAAAATTTGTTGTTCAGATCTACGTTTTTAAAAACTTTTTGAATGATTAACTTTGACCTTTTGTCTAACCATATGACAAATTAACCTTCTTCACTTCTTTTGGGTATCCTGGTATCTGAAAAGAGATATAAAATCTGATTTTTGTGGGCCCTCTTGAAAGTGAGTTCTGTGGAAAACACTCTCTGAGATGGAGAATGAATTTTAGGGCATTAGTCTGGGTGTGCTTTGGGATTGTTATTGTAGAAGAGGAAGAGAAGAAACAGAAAGATTGCATAGACCAAGAGATCAGGCTGCGGAAGAGTCCCATAAAAGCCTGCGGTGAATATACAAATAGAGGAATCTCTAAAGCCAAGATGTCTGTACCTTATTCTATGTTAAAGTGAAAGAACCAGGCCTTTAGGCTATGAAAGCTACAAGACATAGGATGCTGGCTGCACAGTAGGAAGTGAGAGAATCTGCAGCTGTCTGGAGAGAGCTGGCAGCAGAGAGCCAGAAGCCCTCACAGCTCTCACAGCAGCAGGAAAAATAAGACCTTCCTTCCTCAGAGAGGATCTGGGAAGTTCATCACAGCATCTACTACTTACCCCTGATACTGTCTACATATCCTCTTGCAACATATGTACTTTTTGTTTCTCTGGTCATGGTGTTTGGCCAACTCCTTCACATCACTTTATCCACATTACTGTATTTTAAAATTGAGCGTTTATTCACTGTTTATGTATAGGCCTTTTTCTAGCTACATTTCATCCATTCTATTAATAAATGTTGCCAAATCAGCCTCAGTGAACTAGAATGAATTAGGTGGAGCTAAAGAATGTAATTTTCCTTCATAAGGCGACCTGTTTTCTACAATAATCCAACGCAGTTTAGTTCAGAGAATGGGGTGACAAGGGGGAAGCCAATGCTGTACATTCCTAAGTTCCATGAAGAGGAAAACTAAAATTAATATTTCTCACCTTCTCTTCCCTTACCCTGCACAGTGTGACTTGGGTATTAAAATTGAGCCTCCATCACTTGGTCATTTTTGTGACACAATCAAAAAATCTTAACTATGTTGTTTCTTGGTTTCTTTATTTTAAAAATTCGGATAATATTATCTACTTTTTAAATCATCTCTATGCTAAAAACCACAGAGATGATATAAACTCCATATCACTGCAGGAGGTACATAATTATTGTTCAGGATGCATTAATTTTTGTCTTCTTCCACTGATTCAGTAAAAGATCTTTAATACTCTTTTATCTGTTTTATCCATGTACATATTTCTCTAGTCTACTTGTAATATAATGTACCTAGCACATTACATATCTGTTATTATAAGGTTAAAGTATATTTCAGTGGATTTTTAAATTTGAAGGTTGTTTCAAGGAACAGTGAAATATTTTATGCAACTGAACTACACACCTTTTTTGATACTCATATTTATAACTGCAGTTATATTTTTAGGAATGTAAATGAATTTTATATACAATTTGATTAGAAACTGAATTTAAACTGATAACATATGAGCAGTTAGGGATTTTACATGCACTTTCAAAACAGTTATATATATATTATTCTATTTGTTTTTTGATAAAATATAGTCTAAAACTACAAATGTAATAACTGAATCTGCTTCAGAATTAGTATGTGTTTTGAACTGTCTCATAAAATATTTTATAGATACCAGATGAAAGTCGTAACAATTTTCTGCAAAAAAAAAATTTGTATAAAGAATTTTTGCCAGCTGTCCCTCAGATAAAGGATTAATATTGAAAACCTATAAAGAACTTACAAAGAACTTTAAAAAAATCAGCCCTCCAAGATTTAAAGACCCAATCCAAAAATGGGCATCTGAGATGAACACACACTTCTCAGATGAAGAAGTACAAAAAGCAAATAAATATGTGAAAAAATGTTCAACAGCACTGGCCATTCAAGACATGCAAATGAAAGTAACACTCAGACTCCACCTCACTCCAGAAAGAATGGCTAGTATTATGAAGTCAACCAATAACAAATGCTTGAGGGGCTGTGGGCAAAAAGGAACCCTTCTCCGCTGTTGGTGGCAATGCAGTCTGGTGCAATCACTGTGGAAGTCAGTGTGGAGATTCCTCAAAAAGCTAGGATTGGAGGTCCCATTTGACCCAGCTATTCCCTTTCTGGGTATCTTCCCAAAAGAACTAAAAACATCTCACCACATTGATATATGTGCACCTATGTTTATAGCTGCCCAGTTCATAATAGCTAGATCTTGGGAACAACCTAAATGCCCCTCGACTGAGGTATGGATGAAAAGATGAAATACTACTCAGCTATAAAGAACAATAAACTAGACATTTTCATCCTTAAATGGATGAGTGCTGAAAATATACTTCTTAGTAAATTAAATAAGTCACACATATGTGACTATCGCACTGTTGCACTGGTGTGATGAACTGAAACAAAATCTTTGTATATAAAAAATTAGTTGGGGCAGTTAGAGAAAAAGAATTTTGAGTGAAATGTAGTTTTCTCAAGGTCATCTTCAGATTTTATTTTTAATGCAAAATGCTTATTTGAAAGCAATAGAGTAATCATAACAAAAAAGTTAGTCATATAGCAGGTTTCTCTTGATACACTGAGGCAAAAGTTTTGTGTTAATAATTTGTTGGATAATGTTTCATGTCTATATTTTTTAGCTTAAATAATTTCTGGGAATATAGTAATATGTGATGTACTGATGATTGTTACTGTAATCTTATTGGTTGGTTGTGAAATTGTTTTGTTTTAATTTCTTATTTTCCTTTCATTTAAAATTAAAAAATAAATAAAAAATAATTAAAAATAAGAATTTTGAAAACCCTCCTAGGACATGACATCTGGAGATTTAAATAAGTTTCCAAACTTTTAAAGTAGCACTTATATTTCATAAACTCTGTATGCATGCACACATAAACACACATGATGCACAGAAAAGAAACAAAATATCCATGAAACAATAATTTACACTGTGTTCTTGGATTTTTTGCTCTTTTGTTTTATCTTATTCTATTTAAAAAGCTAATTTGCTGTTACTCCTCTAACTTGAACTTATGACCCTTTATTCCATCAAAAGGTATAAGTAGGTCAATTCACAGTTTGAAAAATACAGTTGTAGGTCTCTCAAATTCTATATTCAAAAGTAATTAAAGAATTTTGGACAAAAATAAAATTATAAGCTTCTGTGTCATAAGTACTTACGGATATCTTAGTTTTGTCCAGTTGATAATTTTTTAAAAACAGTGAAACAGTGGAAAATGTAATGATTAAATATGTTTTAAGAAAAATGAGATATTTTAATGAAAACTGAACTATATGGTACAATTTTTTTCACACTTACATATCTAATGGTAGTCATATTTTTAGGAACGTGTAAATGGTCAATTTGTCTGAGAAGTGGATTTTATCTATTGAGTTTGAGGAAATTCAGAAAGCATTTTTCAAAATGCAGCACAAAGAATACACAATGAATACAACATTGTTTAAATAGAATTTTGCTTTATTTCAGATTTCTAACTACACTTTTGTTGTTTAATTCATTATCTTCTCAGACCTAAAAAAATAAAGATGTGTTTCTAAATTAGTTTTTAATCTATTAGGCAATTTTATTCCCTTCAGAAGAGAAGGAGTCAAAAACATTAAAGAAATGGGATTGGAGCCTATTTTCCTGCACTTGTTTTGCTACAAGTTATCAGGATGTATGTGGGACAAAACTGCTGATTACATTTCTAGTTCACACCTGAAAAGAGCTCCAGGGTTGTGCTTTATTTGAAGGTTCCCTTGTATAACTCAAAGCTAGGTATTTCTAGTTTTATAACAGAATATCAAGCCATGAGTTCCAAGACCAGGCTAGTATCTCTTACCTTCTGTTCCTACCTTTCTGGTACATGCTGCAAAATAACTTGCTAGCAATTTTATCATTCTTATATCCTAATATTTTATTCTATTTTCAAGTATAAATGTACAGTGTATTTTCTCAAAATTAGTATATAGAGTAAAGGCTTTTACATTAGAGTATATCCAAATCAGATCAGTAGTTGCATAATATTTTCTAAATGCTGAGATGCTTGTGAACTCTGGAACAACTATTTAAAAGTATCAATAATTAGAGTTGTACATGCAGCATGTACTAAGTAGAGCCATTGTCAAAGTAATTCATTTCTTTTCTCACAGCATCATTTAAACTTTGCTCCCAGTAAACTATTTTTCGAAAGACAATTCAAGAAATTATACTTTCTTCAATTGTATACTAGTAAGCTGTTAATCTTTGCTTTAACTTTTAGAGGCTCATATATCTAAAAAAACAGAATATGGGAATGAAAATTATTTTATATAACTCTGATACTATGATATTTTTCTATATTTTCTAATAGGAGCTCATAGAACTTATTTTACCAACCACTCTATATTATCACCATCATTATTAAACATTCACCCTTGTAATAGCACTATAAATAAGGACTAACGTTATCAGTCACCTGTCTGATGTCACAATCAAGTAAATGGCAAAGCCTGATGGTTTTTGAAGTGATTTTTAACATCATGAATTGGTCTTAGATATCAGTCAATCAATCAACATCTTTTTGCAACAATAAGCAACTGAACAATCCTAGGTCTCATTCATTGTCCTGTGGACTTCTTTTTTTTTTTTTTTTTTTTTTTGGAAGAAACGGAAAACAATAAAAATGATGGTACAAAATTTCAAAAAGATTGTAGGAAAGTAACAATGGTTAATACATTGCATATGGTTATCTTCAAAGTAGTTGCTCATATTACAAGACACAGGCATGAAAAATTGATCAAACAATATAGGCACAAACCTTTGTTTACACTGAACTAACACAATTAGTAGTATAACTATCTTAACTATTTTGTGTGTGTGTGTGTGTGTGTGTGTGTGTATATATATATATATATATACATATATATATATATATTTGCTTTTCCCTTCCTTCTTTTCTTGTTTCTTCCATCTCAGTTTCTCTTTCCTTTTGAATGGTTTCTTCCCATTTCACAATATCTATTGTACATTTTGAATCTTACTTACTCTTTCAGATTTTTACACTAGGAAAGCAATACAATATTTACTCATGTAAGTCTGATTTATTTCATTTATGAGTATGGTCTCAAGTTGGATCCATTTCCATATTAACTGTTTCCTAGAGCTGTGGACTTCTTCCTAAGAAACATGGGCACTATCCAAAAGAGGTGTGTGTGTGTTTGCTTTTGGCAATGCTGAGTACTGACCCTAGGGTCTTCACACTGTGCTACATCCAAGTCTACCCCTCCTCCCACTTTTGTTTTGAGACAGTGTCCTCTTAACTTTCCCAAGTTGAGCTTGAACTCCAAATCTTCTTTCCTGAGCCTGGAAGAGTTCTGGGATTAGAGGCTAGATAAAAATAATATTTTAAACTTGATTTTGTCTGCATGGATTACGGAATTAAAATGACTTTTAAAGCTCACAGTGGCTTCATTCCTTTGATAACTAACTTATATTTAAGAGTTTAGTATGCTTCCAAAGAACATTTGTAAGCATAAAAATAATGAAGATGTATATTTGTAGTGAGTGACATACCTATAAAAATCAAGACTAATAAATCAGCAAAAATAGTCACATTTTTATCTTAGGTAGAAAGTGAGTGTCACAAATTTAATTGTGTTTCCTTCTTGGGTAGAAGTGGTGGGAATTACAGTGAATTCCTTTGCTATTTGAAAGTGTGTTTTCTGTTTGATACTAAGGAGAATGATGCTGAAATTCCTCTATCAGATTCCTTTGAAGCCTTTCACATTTCTATGACTCCCATGCCAATAGATAGCAAAACTCCCTAGGAATCTGATTTTTTAGTTGCTGGAATAGTTATTCTCACAGTAGATGTAATAAAAAATGATAAAAGTATTTTAAACCATAATTTCTAAAAGTATGAGCAAGAAACTAACTCTACTACCACTACTTTTGGATAATGACAATATTTATGAAACTATTAAAGATTAAATGAGATCCTGTAATCATGAAAACAAATTTATCCAGGCTTTCTTATAAGTTCTAAGCATTACAGCTCCTTGTTTTCTTTGGACTAACTTATGTTTGAAATAGGAATGATCTCAAAAAAGTCGTGCATGGAGTGCTTGATCCCGATGCAGAGATGCTCAGAGGTAGTAGGGTCTAGAGAGGTGATTGGATCATGAAGACACTGAGTTCTGAGTTGAATGGCTTTTTTAGGGTAGGGGCCTACTTCAGGAAAGTAAATCACTGGGGAGCATTCCTTTGAAGGGTGTCCCATACCCCTAGATTTTTCCTCTCTCCCTTTCCATGTCTTTCTGCTCCCTGGTTGCCATGGGTTAGGCAGTTTTCCTTGTGCCATGATGTCTGTCTTGGAGCCAGATGAGCACAGGCTGAGATCTCTAAAGCTGTCAACCAAAAATGAACCTCTCCTCTCCTCACATAAATTGTGTACATGAAGTATTTCACCATGGTGACAAAAATCTGACTAATACA
Source organism: Dasyprocta punctata (assembly GCA_004363535.1). Classification (NCBI taxonomy): domain Eukaryota; kingdom Metazoa; phylum Chordata; class Mammalia; order Rodentia; family Dasyproctidae; genus Dasyprocta; species Dasyprocta punctata. The sequence continues at coordinate 55,989 of RJWM01007899.1, read as the reverse complement.
CAAGTCAGTTAGTTAACATTCTTCATATTGCTTTGAACCATAAATGTAATCATTACTGTTTGAAGCCTTTGTAATTTTTGACAGATTTAGTACGTTAGATATGAATTTCTTTTTATTTTGCTTTCAACAAATATTTGCTAACCTTATTGTTTTTTTTTTTTTTTTTTTTTTTTTTTTTTTTTTTTTTTTTTTTTTTTTTTTTTTTGTTTTTTT
>RJWM01007899.1:0-55676 GCA_004363535.1 Dasyprocta punctata | reverse complement strand
AATCTCCCTAGTGCTGATTACAGTCATGTACCATAGTACCCAGCTTAAGTAATAAATCATTAGTATCTACCACATTTATCAATTGAGAATTTTAATATATTTCTTAGTTATTTTAACTATTCTGCATTTCAAGAATACAGAAGACTAGGTGCTGGAGCTGTTGAAGCTGAATACGCGTGCAGGGCTGTGGCGTGGCCCGGGAGTGGCTGAAATGAGAACGAGGAGACGCATCAGGGTGCAAGATAGGCTACAGTTGAGGATACCTGGAGTCTTTCTCCTAGGATAGTTCTGCTTAATTAGCATCATCTGTTACTTTGAGGGGTCCTTGAACCCCTCTCAAGATCTTGCTCAGGTTTCCTGCATTTTTCACTTCAACCCCTTCCTTGTTTTGAATAAATGCGGGCTGCCCAGACACAGTCTGTCTCAGCCACCAGAGTTACGAAATCTGCAGAGGAGTTTGGTCCTTCTGGAGCCCTAAAGATCGTATCACTTGTCTCATTTGTGTGGGCCTTCACCGTGCACTCGTTTAGGAGACTGGGGTTCTAGGCACAGACCCCAGTAACTAGGAAAACTGAGAACATGCCTTGACAGGTACTGTTATCAGAACAGAAAAAGTAGCATTATCTAGTGACAATAGCACAGATTGAAAAGATGAATAAATATGGGTATATTCTCTTCCCCATGTCCTGATCAAATGTATATAACTGCAAACTTATCCAATTAAAACCTATAGCCCAACATGATACTGTCTGAGAGTGGGAATAATGGAAGCTGCCTAGTTCCCTACTCTTATGAATAGGATTAGTTACATTAAGCATAATGGATCTGTCCTCATGTCTAGAGTCATGGCCTTTATTTTAAAAAGGCTGAGACAAGGACTGGGGATTTAGCTAAGTGGTGCAGTGCTTGCCTGGAAAGCTTGAGGTCCTGAGTTTGAGTCACAGTACTGAGAAAAAGAAAAGAAGAGAAACAAATAAAAAGGCCAAGACAAACCTTTTACCTATTCTACTACACCAAAAAAGATATCTATCTATAAACAAGGAAGCTGACCCTCATCAGAGACAAAGTCTGTCACTTTTTTTATCTTAATTTTGTTTGTAGGTTTGCAAGTTTTCTCATCTGTTCAAGAATTGTTCCTTTATAACTCATTGAGATAGAGAGCTCTTTCTGTGTATGCTTTCATATTTCTGAGATAGTTCCCAAAATTTATAGAAAACTAAAACAATTTATAACACCTTAGTCAATAATTCTTTTTCCTTCTTCCTTGACACAGTAAGGTTCAGAAATGTGGCTATAAATTTTCATCCCTTATATATACATGTCTAGTACTACAAAGATAGACATTGTTTGCAAATAAATTTTTATCAATCATAGACAAAGAAAGGCACAAACTGCTTCTTTGTCATGTATAGTTTGACCTAAGTTTTGAAAAAATGGTTAGTCCCCCTTTATTTACATACACTCATTTGAGTAGCCTCATGGTTTTGCAAATCAAACGATATTGACTTTAAGTGCTGAAAAATACATTGACATATGAGATACATTGGAGGTGGAATTACTGATAAAAATAAGGAAAAAAAAGAATTAATTATGTTGCTGAAATAATGTATATCCAAAGAGAAAGCAGTATCTTCTAAAATAGGTCATATTTTACATGTGGGTCACAAAACATCATGATAAATCCTGGTTTTGTTTTGCTTTGTTTTGTTGTTACTGGAGACTGATGCTAAGGGCTTGCTCATTAGGCTACACCTCCAGTCTTCATTTTTAAAAATTTTAAACCAGGTCTCAATGAGTCAATATGTTACCTGGCTGAACTCAAGCTTGCAATTCATTTGTCTCAGTCTCCCAGAGTATGAGAATGCAGATGTCTATCATCAAGTCCAGCTGAGAGACGTATCTTTTATATTTATCCTAACAAAACGAAAGGCTTGGGCCTAGGGCTGGGGGTGTAGCTCAGTGCTTCCATAGATTGTGTAAGGCCCTGGATTCAATCCCCGTCATCACCACACACACACACACACGCACACACGCACACACAGAATCTTAAGCCTTAATCCTATACTACCTTATTATTTTGGCAATTATGCAGGGCAAGCTATTAAGGAAGTATCTGAAAAAATAAAACTGTGTTTACTAAACTGTGGGATAAATGGGTAAATTTAGTAGTCAACAAAAACCAAGTGGAATTAAAGAAAGACCAGTGGTAAAAAACATCTTAATTAGGTACAGCAAGAATGATCCTGGAAGTTGAGACACAAACTTGTCTCTCAGTGGATGTGAAATAATTTGCAACATCTTCCACAAAATCAGTAGTGCAACATAAACCTAATCCTATGAGGATTCAGATAGGGAATACCAAACTAGCAAAATTTGTAGCTATTCAAAATGCTGAGAGCTTTCTGCAAAATGAAACCTAAATATCCAAGAGCCCCAAAACATATCAATAGATTGATGATGTTAGTAGAAGAATGTTATCTTTATTATAAAGTTACCTTCAAGCATCTATTAAAAATGTGCTTCCACTAAACCTTCATAAGGGCAAATATAATGTTTAAATTAAAAGTCTTAAAAGCAACACTGACTACTTCATTTGATATCATCTCTATGCATAGCTTTCCCACAAATCGGCTGTGAAGTTAAATCAACCCACATCATTCTCTAATTAACAATTAATTGCTCAATATACCATATGTATGTAGAACGTCATTTCAAACAGTAAGTGCAGAACATGTCTGCAATTTTAGAAGAAGGCAATTTAGTTGTAGAAGAAAAGCTAACACAGAGAGACACAAAGTAAAATATGCAAATATATATGATATGATATATATAACTGTCATAGCAGACTCAGTAGAGCTAAGTGTTGGATAAAGATCCAAAGAGAATATGAACATAAATTGGGTTCTGAAGCAAGATTTGGAAAAGAACAGTAAGTATATTCATAATGATGCCTTCTATTACATTTCAGTAGGCAAACTGAAGATTTACATTGAGTATAAGTGCATGTGTTGTGTAGGTTGAATGTTAAAAGTATTTTTTTAAATATAGGAGAACACAAAAACTGGTGTACTGTGAGAAGTGTCAAAAGAAAGACTTTCCATGAGTTTGGCATCTGAAGAAAAATAGAGGAAAGTAATAGTCAAACTCCAGCTGATTTTCATCATCTTTGAGTTCCTCAGTGAAAATACCTGCCTGCAAAGGTTAAAATTTTCCTATTTCATACCTAAAATAGAGGCAAGGAGTCAAAATGAATTGCAAATGTATGATTTTACAATTTGCAGAATTATCAATGTAAACAACAGCAAAGTTTCACAATTATATATTTTTATTTTTATTTGGAAAATTTAAATTTTGATTATTTTACATTTCAGAAATGTACACTGAGGTGTTTTTAAGTTGTGCTTTTCTAGTCAGATAATTTTATTCCTTCTGCTAGAGAGAAAGTCTAAAGGTAATATCAGTAAATATGTACTGTATTAGGGAAAAGTGTGTTCTCATTGCAGAAGTTCACTTAGATTTTTTTCTTTGTATCATTTTATAATCAAAAGTAGGGTACCAATTTTTATTTTTGATCAGTTTTCTTTGAATAATATCATTACATAAAAAGTTATGAACAGATTTATTAATTAAATTTTTGTTTGTGGCTTCTTCAATTAATTTAATGAAGAGATATCCTTTTTTGAGAATTTTAATTATGTGCTTTCATAACATACAACAAATAAGGATGGAATAGGGATTAATTCTCACCTGGTTTTGACGTTCAGCATGTTTACTTTTATAGAATTTTAAGCTGGGAGAAAATTATAAGCTTAAGACTGAGTTGTTTTTATCATTTCAATGTAGTTTATATTTAATAAGTAGTGGATGATAGATTATTAAGTGTGTTAAAACAATGATTTGACAATGGGTTCTATTCAAATCAATTGAAATTTATCTCACTGAATTTCAACATTCATCCATATTGCGTTTTTTGGTTTTTGGCTTTTGGTTTTTTGACAGGGTCTTGCTATGTAGTTCACGCTGATTTTAAACTCACCACATAGTCCAAACTGGCCTTGAACTCACAGTGATCTTCCTGCCTCAGTCTCCCAAATTCTGGAATTACAAATGTGCACTACTGTACTGGCTTCATCCGTATTGTTTTTACAATAAATTTATAAATCATTTTTGATCAGGTCAAATAATATTGAAATACAGTAAGAAAAACTTTCCCTTATTTGACAATCATACTTTCCAAATGAAAATATTGTTAAATGTTTGGTGTGCATTCCACATACTCTAAAGTAAAAACATACACATGTATGTATAATTATTTATGAATATGGACAATACATTTTAAAAATGAAAATTGCTAAAATATAGATATATAAAGATAATTTTCTGTGACACAGTATGTTATAGTTTTTAGGAAATCATCACATTTTTTCCCCACTGGGCTCAGTGTGCATTTCTGTAGACATATGTATATATAATACACTCATAATACATATGTAATGTATGTATTTCATACATTAATTCATTTATTCCATTTTCTCCACCATTACATATTATTAAAAATATTACTATAGTAAACATTCTAACACAAATACCATTTGCCCCAGAGCTGCAATTGTTATTTGGATGAAGACAAAATTCTTAATTTGGCCTTAGTAGGAAACATGACTTATCATAGGCTGACCATTCTGTTTATGTGTCATGGGCAAAGTGGAATGAATATCTCCATGATAAAAGTTTCTGTGAATGCTGCATCATCTTTCCTCCTGAACAGGCTGCTCCTATTCTATGTTGAGATCTCATTTCAAATATCACTTCCTGATGTTCCCAACTACAATGTACTCTATGTATTTTCTCATTCAGCTTTGTTGTAATTGTCTGAGAAATACACACACACACTTTTACATATTTACATGTATATGTAGATTTTTAGTTTGTTTTATAAAACTATAACCTTAGACAATACTATTTCTATTTTTCTTGTGATTTTTAAGCTCAAAATATAAATCAATGTCTACCACAGAGTAGGTGATTATGAACTATTTTAGATGATTAAATTAATGAATGACTAATAAGTTTCAATATCTTATAAAATATGAATTTATTTACTTGAAACAGGTGAATTTGGGACAAATTCATATTTTTAAACATGTATGAAACAGTTCTCAAAGTTTTAGCATTTTGACTTATCAAAACTCTATAGGCTATATTAGTATCTTATTACTGTTGTGACAAATATGTCACAGATTTAGTGCCTTAAAATATAACCATTTTGTTATCTTATGGTTCTGGAGTACTGAACTCTTAAAAGTTGTGGGGCTAAAATTAAGTTTTCCGCATGACTGCATTTCATCTGCAGATTCCATTGAGACTCCTTTTCTTTACTTTGTTCATAGTGTAGGAAGTTCTTGCAGTGACTGTATGGTGGATGCTTCACTCTTCAATATGCACCATTTTAAACTGTTTGCATTGTTATATAAATTTTTTCTGATTTTGACCTTCTGACTTCTTCTTATAAGAACACTTAGAATGTAATCATGACTGTATTGTATCCATGCAAATACTGTATTATAATGACCCGGTGTCAAGAATCTTCATTATATTTTCAAATATAACATTTTGTCTTACACGGTAACACACTCACTCCAGGGATTAGAATGCAAGCATCTTTGTGAGGTCGTTATTTTCTCATTGGTCCTACAAAGGTTTGGTGCAAATCTTGGCACATTTCTTGCCTCTTTGTATGTGTGAGAACAGATGTGTTTGTTTTATATTACTAGTTCATGTGAGTGAAATAGTAACATACATTTTCATTAATTATTGTTGATATTTTAGACAAATGAAATTTACACCATCCTTTCAATTTGTTAGTTCTTAAAAATTGGTCTCTTTCTTAGTTTAGGTTGAAAACATTTGCGTATGTATTCAACATACAAATTTTCCTTTCAAACAGCATGACTCTTGTTAATTATTGAATCAACTGATTTTCTGAATAACATTTAAAGTATTTGTTTAATCTCCAGTAGTTCTTTTATTCAAAATAGCTTGCTTTTATTTTATGCATGGGAATGCTTCTTGAATTTCTGACAACATGAACTAGATATATTTTTCTACTTTATATTTATCTATTATCATGAAAATCAATTTGTTTATTTTGCTTTTCTTTAATTTTCCTGCTCATTCACTCACATATCTTATGATAATTCATTATCCACTCATATAAATAACAGTACATTGCTAACAGTACTTGATAATAAAGGGCCTGTAAAGAAGATAAACGGATTTCCTTGTAAAGGTCACTGTTTCTCTAACATAAAGTGCAACTGCTAATGGTAAAGTTAATGTTTTTCACATATGGGTAGGGTAGGCTACAGTCTATGGTCTATATATAACATTTGGTTTTTCTTTGTAGTTATTACATGCTTTGTATAGAGTATTTCATAAATCAATCATTTTTGCTTAGAGAGCTGATCTGTCTAGTTATATTTAAGCTAGGATCATAGCACAAATAGAAGTGTTTCATGTGGAGGATTGAGCATTGGTCCAGTTAGTTACCAAATAAAACCCTAAAGTGGCCTCTGGCTAATAGCTTCTGGAAGTTTCCAGTGGTAGCTTGTCAGTATGCATAAATTCAATAATTCTTTTACGTCCATTTATTGATTTTAATGGCTCCATTTAGCTTTGTTATTGCTTTCAACAAAGAAACTCTTTAATTCATATAAATTTTTCAATGTGGCTGTTTAATTTTTCCAATTATTTGATGCTATAAAATTAAATTTTCATCTTTTTAGTTCATTTTTTAGCGAGATTTCTGTAAAATGGATAAACCTCATTCCTTCCATCAATATGTGCTAAGTATAAGTAATTTCTATACGTGTACATGATATAGACGAAAGACTCAGGGTTACTGGGCCCAAAGGGCCCCAAAGAGACAGAAAAGATATCAGATAATAAACCTAGTTGACTACTCTCAAAGTGATAAATATAAGATACCGTATTTTAAAAAGAGAAGCACTGAAACCAGCTTAACATATGGGGGTATTCTTAGAAGAATTGTGGTTATAATGAGTTCTAGAAAGTGTGCAGTATCTAATCAGGCAAAGAGGCTGGAGTGGGGGAGATCCAAAAACAAAAGCATCAAAAAGAATGTTCTAGATGGGGAAATAATATACCACCATATAATATGATGCAATATTTAAAAAAATAACCTATAAAACCTTTTCATCTTCAACATTTACTTGCCACAACTGGATTAAACTATTCCCTGGCAGAGGGTCTGCAAGCTGGGCTCTGGGCACTTTATTTTTCAGTATACTGACGAGTGTTAGATATTTTAAGAAAGCAAAATGTTAGTGTCACAATGAGGCTATAATATACCTAAAACATTTTAATGTCAGCGTCCAAGAAATTCCAGATATTGTGGGAGTTTGAAAGTCATTTGGGCTTATGAAAATGAAAAATGGCAGCTGATTAATTTTTTGTAGTCATTTTTCTCATTTTATGACACCCCAGATGTTCCCTTCTCCTTCATTTAAACACTACACAAACTGCAAAGCATAAGCATATTTGTTTTCCAGTATGCAATTAAAACAGCTTGAACTCTAGAGACATTAGCAGTATTATTTGACCTTGTGTGGGCCACAGTTACAGTATTTACCAAACAAATTACGACAATTGAATAATAGGTTAATAAAATGGTTTTACTTCTTTTAAATTCACAATAAAGTATAATGCTAATGAAAAATGTTTATTTTTGTTTCTTTTTTCTCCCATTGTCTCCATTTTGAATGACATTTACATTGCCCTTTAAAAAACATTTTTTCATTCACTTTGTACTAATGGCTCCTTCACACAGATATGCATATTAATTTTTGTACAATATATTATTTTGTCTAGTTTTTATTGGCATGCATTTTTACTAATTGTATTGCAATGAACTTAAATGTAGGGATCATTGTAAAAATAATATTTTACATACAGTATTTTAAACAGTTTTGTAGAGGTATAATTGCATACATTTAATATACTCCCTTTGTTAAGTTTTCAAATATGTGTGCACCGAAGAAAACATTGTGATAGTGATAAACATATTTACTCATTCCTTGAAGCCTCTACATGTGTCTTTGCCATCTATTCCCCTCCTGCTTCCATGATCAGCTCTCCTCCTCAAACCATGTGCCAACTTTCTGAAAAGGCTCAGTAGATTCATTGGCATTTTATACTTCTAGTATTTTACATAAATGGAAGCATAATAGACTCTGCTTCACTGAGCACGATTATTTCAAAATATATCCATGCTGTGATATGGATCAATATTTTCTTTTTATGATAAGTAACATTCAATGTTGTGGATATGCTACAGTTTATTAATTCATAATTATTAATCCATTGACATTAATCCATTGATTAATCCATTGAGTACAATATCTGTCACCTTGCTACTACAAGTAAAGTTGTAATCATTAATGTGCCTAAATACAGACATATATTTCCACTTATATATATATTTATCAGTGAAAGGGCTAGATTCTGAGGAAGATATATATGCTATTTATTAAGAAACTATCAACCTTTTCCAGCATGACTGTACCACTTTAGAGCTCTCCTCTCAGGATATGAGAATTCTAGTTCCTTCTTAAGCCTGATGATATTTAGAATGGTTAGTCTCTTTGATCACTCAGATATGTGCAGTGGTATCTTACCATGCATTCAATTTTTATTTTTCTAATGATAATCTGTTATAAGTATATTTTGTGTTTGTTGGACATACATATATTTTTTTGTAAAAGATTAACTTTTGCAAATCTGCATTAAACTGGATAATTTTGAGACCTGGATTCAAATTATATCGGTAATATGATTTGCAAATATATCCTTCTATTCTGGAATGTGTCTCTTGATTTTTTATACAGTGTTTTCAATAGCAGTTGTCCAGCTTATTAATTTTTTCTCTTACCAACCTTATATTTAATATCATTTGCATAACCCCAGATCACAAAGATCTGTCTCCTATGTTTTATTCTGAAAATGTTATTGTAGTATATTTAATGTTTTCATCCATCATTCACTTTCAGTTAATTTTTGTATATGGAATAAAATGTAGATATAAACTCATTTATATAACTATTTACTTTTGTATGTGACTTCTAATTATTTCAGCTACTGAATTACCTTTATAAATTTGTGTAGAAAGTAATGTGTGTGTACATATGGAAGAATGTTCTTATACTCTTTGTTCTATTTTGTTCCAATGATCTGTTTTTCGATATTTATAAAAATTACACATTGCTGTGATTAATATTTCTTTATAAAAATATCTAGAGATAAGTTATTGGCTTTCTTACTTTGCTCATCTGTTTCAAAATTGTTTGGCTGTTCTAGGTCCTCCATTTCAATATGAGTTGAAGATAGTTTATTAATTTTAATAAAGAAATTAATGTGTGAAGATCAACTACACAAAATATGCATCTAATATTCCAGGTGCAGAGAAAGTAAAGCATAAATATATAGCAAAGGAAAATATTTATTTGAAATCATTCCTAAAATGCATGAATTATATCAAATTATTTTCAGTTCAATTACACTGAGTCCTTTGTGTCTAAACAGCATAAATATGTTAAACAAATGAAGATTTGTCTCTTACAGTGTTACAATATCTCAGAGCAAGAGAAAATGATAGACTCTAAGTCCCTCCTAAATCTTAGGGAAGTCAAGAGATTTGCACAGGCTTAAAATATTACAGTGTGCAATAGGGAATGTTAAGAGCTATACCAAGTGTGCTGGGGATTTAGCTCAGTGGCATAAGCACCTGCCTGGCAAGATGAGGTCATGAGTTTGAACCCCGGTTTCAAAAAAAAAAAGAAGGTTATACCTGGTGAATTTGAAAATAATGTATATATTACATTATATTTATCTGACTCTCCAACTTCCATTTAGTAAAATAGGCATTAGTATTTAAGAAATAAATGGACAAACTTAGAACTAGTGGTATATTTTGCTGTATGCTATGGAATACATGGGTAGTTAAACTTTAAATGAAATCTAATATTTCTAGATTAATAATGTGGATATTTCTTCATCTCCCACATCCCAACCTTAATGAAGCTCATTTTACCTTTGAATTCTAAGGAACTTGTTCAATACCCTTTGATAGATACTGTTTTACTCTATGGATTTGGCCAGATCATTTTAGCAAGGGTCTTAATATCCATATCTAAAGATAAAGCTTTAGCTTTTATAGTATATATTTGTACCTCAACTATAAAATTTTGGCAACTACTGCATATTTGAAATCAATAGATATGATGGATTGGCCAGCTCATTAACCAATAGCAATACTGAGAACTCAGAAAATCAATCTGAAGCAATTGAGGAAGGATTGAGCAAGTGGAGAGTGAACATTGTCACAGTGAACGGGAGTAACAGTACTCATAAACATTTTACTTTCTCTTTCAAGTGTTACTTGCAAAAAACGAAGAGACAATGCTAATTAGTCCTCTGTAATAAAAACAATACTTTTGATCTAAAATGGGCAAAACTACCCATCAAAGAGAATCTTATTAAAATCAGTTTTGGAGAATAAGCCAGTGTGCTCATGAGCCAATGGCTTTTTTATTCTAGAAGCCCCTTTCATTTATTTATGGCTTATTAACTTCATAAAAGTAAACTTCCATTTTACAGAATATTTGAAGGGTTCTATGGAAAAGATATTGTAAAAATAAGCTACTCCATGCTATGCGTCCAACATTGGTAGACCACCGGTAACAGCATTCACTTTAGCCACCAAATATCCTTAATAATTAACCCAAATACTGACAGACACTGGCCATCATCCGAAGCAACTCTGCTGAAGCTTTGTCTATGAAAAGGTTTCCACAGGACTTTTGGATAATCTTGTTATAGTGCTTCTCAAATTATTCTCTAATTTATGATTTCTAAGATGCATTTACCATTTTACTGAGAAATTTGAAAGCAAAAAATAAATTTTTCAGAATAGTAAGTAGAGTAAGAATAAAAAAGTAACATTAGAATAATACCTCTATATCTACAAGACCATATTTCTATTAGCATAAAGAAAATTTTTTTCTGTCAAAATTATCCTTTAGTATCAATTTTGCAATATGATCATTAATTTGACAAGTGGAAAGTCAATGAGAATGTATCAATAATATGGTAGCATGGACAATAATTGCTACTTTAATAGTTAAACTGTAATAGTATTTCATTTTAAAATTGAAAAATAAATCAAGATGTAAAAAATTTATATTCCTATAAAACTGTTCTTTTTAAATTATCTTTTTGATTTAGCTATTAAAGACAATTCTCAAATCCTCTGAAGAATACACAAGACCAATAAAAGCCTACCTTTAAAATATCAGAATCCTTTTCATATGGACAAATCAAAATGAATCAAACATATTGCAACATTTTAAAAAATTTCTCCTTTGAACCATTGGAAATTTACTGCAGACATCAAAGAGACTTTTAAAAAGATATTAGTAAACAATTCTGAAGAATGTTTTAATTTAGAGACTTCAGTCCTAAGTTTATAGTTAAACATAACACAGTACTTCTATTTTTAAGGTTTTTTTTGCTTGAAGCAAATAATGTTAAAATTGCATTGCCTGATATTTTTCACAAAATTATACTGTAGATAGGACTTTTCTAAAATTTCCAATTTCCTGCATGTCCATTAGAATTGTTGATATACAGCATGTCCATTTCCAATTGATTTCATATGACAAAAGACCGTTTTGAAGCATGCAAGTAAAAATTTTGATAAGAAATCATATAGTGAATCTACTTTTAAATTAAAATTTCAGTATATACAGTATATAGAAAGTTATTGTAGTGTTGCTTTAACTGGACATGACTTTTTAATTTTGTTATTTTCTTTCCAAGCAAGGAAAATAATTCCATTAAAACTACAGGGAGGAAAGTGGGTAGGCAGAAATAATTACAGAGCTGGAACTTCTCCAGCACACTAGGTCTAACATCTTGATAATTAGAGCAGCATCTTTTACAGCCACAAGTGATTTCAGATAAGCCTAATCCATTAGTTCCTGCTTCTCTGTAAGGCCTCTTGCAATTCCTACTGAAGCAATAGCCCCCTGGTAGGATAGGTGGTAAATTTCCTTTCCACCCCAAATCAATTCAAAACCAAACCTCCAATTGCTTAGCCAGTCTAAAATGGTTGTCAACATGAAATCATTCTATAGTATTGTTGGAGGCCTCAAACCATTACCCATGGATAGCCAACATTAAGAGATGCTAGAAGATTCTTACTTTTAAGATAATCCTCCCTGTGCATTGGGAAGGACCTGAGTGAAGAAAGGCAGTGCCTTTAAAGTAAGGTATTAAATTATATGGTTCAACCAAGTATTAACTTTGAGGAAAATCTTTAGTTAACTAATTCTCATTATTTTTTATTTTATTCTATTTTATTTATTTTTGGTACAGGGGATCAAATTCATAACCTCGCACTTGTCAGGCAGGTACTTATGCCACTGAGTTAGATCCCCAGTCCTGTATTTTGAGACAGGGTCTCCCTATGCAGTTCAGGCTGGCCTTGAACTCACTTTGTAGCCCAGGGTGGTTTTGAACTCGCAATGATCCTCCTGCCTCAGCCTCCCGAGTGCTGGGATTAAAAGCATGTGCTAGCATGCCAGGTTTAATTCTCATTAAATTGTACCTTCTCCATGTATGCCTATGAAGTTATTTAGCACAAAAGTTAAAAACATTTTCAAACCAGAAAAAGAAAATCCACTAAATAAAGAACACCATTTTACCCATTGTAAAATTTGGCATTAAATTGGGGGACAATGAAGTGAGGGCTATAGGACTCCTACCATAATATGGTACAAAAAGTGAACAAATAAATATTTGTTAAGTGAATGAATCATGAATTATAACTGTACCACCCAGTGTTCATCAGAAAAAGACTATATATATGTGTGTGTGTGTGTGTGTGTGTGTGTGTGTGTGTGTGTGTGTGTTAGGATTTAGAAGACTGGCCTACAATGGCTGCCCACAGAGTCAGGTATGGGAAAGTGCAAAAGAGCTGTCTATGTGATGGAGATCCGAAGGAGGCAGTCAATGTTCAAAGGACTGAAGTGCACTGTAGTGTTCCTGTGAGTCTGTATCAGAAGGATGAAGGGTCTGCAATGAAAACCTGAAAAAATCCGCGCTGGAAGTCAAGAGGTGATGTCCAACCTGAAGGTGAAAATGAATGTCTCTGAAGAAATGCATGCAGTCCTCCTTCTTCTTTTCCCTTTTATTCTGTTCAGGCTGCACTCACACCCAGAGTGTGTCTTCTGTCTTCAGTGAATCCCTCAGCCAAACCCAGAACATGTTGATACAATTTATTTGGGCATGTATTGCTCAAATGAACACAGTTACCTAACACAATAACATCTAAATTTAAGGTGGGTATGATAAAACTTTGGTTCAGTCAAAAAGACAAAAAATTTGAATTGTACTGGAGTTGTTAGAATATCACGAAGTTTCATAAAGTTAGATTGAATTACCAAAATATGTCATGAGGTTATTTTTCTAATTCGTAAATATCAGGTGTGAGGAATCTCAAGTGCCACATACAATGATTAGAAGAACTTGGTAAAAATGACTCACTTTTACACTGAAAGTATCAATGAGTAAGTGGAAGGAAAGATACATACTTATACATGATCTAATTACAAATAACTAACATCTTAATTCATACATTGCTCTCAAATTCTTGCCATGAAGATGCCAGAGTTAATAGAGTTTATAAAAATCACTTAAACCTTTAAAACAAAAAAGTTAAACATATTCCTAACATTATTATCTATGGTTCTCTAAAGGGTTGGATTCATTATGAAGCACACATAGGAGAACAGAAGGTTTATATTAGGTAGGCTCACAGAATCAGAAGTAGAACAGTCTAAATATTCCTTCTCCAAGATCAAAGACAGAATAACCCAAAATGTCTACCTGGTGTGGAAGAAGCAAAGCATTCAGTGACAATCATAGTCCAAAGGCCCGGAAAATGGCCGCAAAGTCATCAGTGTTAATCTGTTAAAAGACTACACTGCTCTCAAGTTCCTGTCTAGAAAATGACAGAGTTAATAAAGTTTATGAAAATCACATGAACCTTAAAAAAAAAGGAAAACATATTTCTACTAATTTGCATTCCTCTTATTTAATTGATTTGTATGTGTTAGTTCTCAACATACCAATGATTTCTGTCCTTGCATAAATCACTCTGTCCCAAGCGGTGATCCTCTACTTACCTCTATGTTCACAAAGAATATAAAATAGCTATATAAAATCATAGGAAGAATTTGAATCCAATCCTCAAAGCATTCAGTTGCAAATGATGGAAGAACTTCAGGAAAGTTTGATTGGCTAGATTTTACAATGCTCAAATTCCAAAACATACATCTTTCATGTAACCAGAAAGCTATCGGTATCACTCAGTATACCAAGAATGTTTGAGCTTCAATCAGAGCTCTTTTTTTTTGTTCCCAGGTTCATTATTGGTTAAAAGAATAGCTTCTTTAGGCATAAATTTCTTAACTTACTCTGGTGAAGAAATACATTGTATTGTATAGTATTTTATCCTGTGTAACGTTGCCTCAGTTTTGTCATGAAGAACAGGGCAACTGCAAGTTTTGGGCTTTTACGAGGAATAAACAAGATTAAATAAAATGGGAGAGAGAGAGAGAGAGAGAGAGAGAGAGAGAGAGAGAGAAGCTAAGAAACAGGATAAATTTAAATAATAAAACACATATAACATGAACTCCTTAATTTCTATCTCCTTACCCTTTGTACCTTGCAGACATTAATAGTACAGAAATATGCATTCCTACAAATCGAAACGTAAATATGCACTAGAAGATGGATGAATAAGTTCTTCCAACCAAATAATTTTTCCAGGAAGCTAATCCAGTGAATATGAGGGGGAAAAAAAGTATGATTATCACATATTTGGATTCACAGGGAGGTTAATAATTAACTTTTTAGAATAAACTGATTCTCTTTTTCTTTCTCTCTCTCTCTCTCTCTGACTTCCTCCCTCTCTCTCTCTGGTCTTAAATTCTATTTTTAACACAGATCACACAAGAATTCATTTAAAGAGGCAAATTTTTAAGCCAAGAATTTAAAGTGTCGTTACTTTACTCTTTTTTATTTTTTATAACAGAATTTCACAAGACATCATATAAATTATTACTGGGTTGTCTTACAGGCACAGTAATTCAATACAATAATATGTACAAAATATGGACTTGTTAACAAGAATATACACAAGACTAAATCATAATTAACATAAAGCAAGAAATCTTGTCATGTAATTTTAAAAACTATTTTTATTTATACATTTTAGATATACATAATGATAACATTCACTACAGGGAATTTGTACCTATACATGATATATCTTGCTTTTTTTTTCTCCTCTCCTCCTTTTAACCCCTCTTCCCCTCCTTATTTACAAAAGCTTTCTTATACTCTACTATAAATACATTTTTTCCTGGATATTTTCTAAATATCTTGAGATACAGAACCACAATTTCCTATTTTTACTATTTGTATGCATAACTCGGTGCCTGTCTTACAGAAAGTTCACAAGAAATAATAAATTGAGTTAAATGATAAAAAAAACACTTAAGAGAATAAAGGAGGCAGGATTCCTCTTTCACATTAGAGTAGGTGCATGCAGATTTATTTGATCTATGATGTGAAATCAGGAGTACTTATCATTTGACCATGCTAATAAATTACCCTGAAGGACACAGTCATGTCGTTGTCATATGCTGCACAATTAAGTGCAACCTCATGATTATTTACTAACTAAAGAAGTTCCTGGATATCATACTTCTCAAAAAACATTGGCAATAGAAAACCATTTTTCAATCTTGAACTTTGCAAATAAAAGTTGAAATGATAAAGTATTTTAACAACTGTGTTTCACAGTTTCCAGCATGGGTAGATGCATACTGTGAAGATACTATAGTCCTGAATTTGAATATACTTCAATGACAAAAAGAAATTTAGCATTGCCTAGAAAACCAAATTTCTATGATTTTCATTATAGTTTATCAAAATCTTTTGAGATCACTCAGGATTGTAAAGGAAAAGGGAGATGAGAGAACCATTTGCCCACCTAATGATGAGTAAGCACCTCAAAATGAATCGAATATCTTAAAAAGAAAAATGTTCCATGCAGGTGCAAACTGGTAAATTCTAAGAATTTAAATCAAAGTGTAATTTTTAAGCATTCTATTTTGAGTGCTATGAAATCAGTATGTCAAGCACTAATATGGATATTGTTGTTTTGAAATACTGTGATTCAAAGAGAGCACCTGTAGCATACTCCACAAATGGGATTAAATTATGCGAGGAGTATTCATTTCTCTGTGCATAAAATTTCTTGTATGGAACAGTGCTTTTAACAGTCAGGTCTTCAGTGACACAACTAAAATAATTTATGTATGTGCCCATCAACTTAAGGAAATAGATAACTTTCCAAAAAGTAGATTCTATAATTTTGCACCAGAATTCCTTCTACATGGTCTTATGATCCCTAAATAAATCGAATTACTTATCTATTTTGTTACATTTATATTTATCACCTCTTTGTTTTAAGATAATTATGGATTCACATGTAGTTTTAGAGATCAATATAACCCTCACCCAACTTTACCAAAATGGAAACATCTTCCTTAAATATACTGTAAGTCACAACAAAGATGTTAGCATTTACAAAAATTCTTTGACTTTATTCAGTTATATTAATTTTATATACACTAATTGAATGTGTAAGCTTATGTGTGCATAAATTCTTATATACATTTATGTGTCTGTGCTTAGTTCTATGCTACTTTAACCTAAGTTTACATTCTAGTGACCATCACAAGTATGGTTAGTGTCTTACAATAATAGCAACAAACTTTTACCGTCTCCTCCAAATCCTGCCAATTATTAGACCGGAATTACCACGGTAATTTTGTTGTTTCTGGAATTCAGTATGAATAACATTATAAAGTATGGAATCTTCTGAGGTTGATTGTACTCAACCTAATTTTCAGATTCAGTCTATTCAAGTTGTGTACTTTGACAGTCTTTTTAAAGCCGAGTAATACTCTTTGACGTAAGTATTGCGTTTTTCTTTTAACCATTTACCTATTAAAATTTCCAATTTGTGGCTATTATAATTAAAACTTCCATAGACAGTTTTGTATAGGTTTCACATGAATGTAAAATTTTTTTATAAAACAGCAATGCTCCACAGCATAAGTACTGGATCACAAGTGGTGTGCACATTTATTTCTTAAGAGTTGTTTTAGAGTGGCTTTATCATTTGTTTCTTTTCTGATGAAATGCATGAATCATCTATCTTCTCCACATCTGCATGAACAGTTGACACTGTCATTTTTTTTTAAGTTTTCGTTTATTTTTGTAATTGGGTAATGATGTCTCATGTGCGTTAACTTGTATTTCCTTAATGGCTACTGATGTTGGACATATTTTATGAGTTTGCTTTCCATCTGTATATTCTCTTAAGTGAAATATTGGCTCATCTGTTGTGTCCATTTTCTCACTGGCCTTCCATGGAGTTTTATTTTTTTGCACATTTTTTACTAAGTTTTGAGAATTCTTTATATGTGCTTGTTGTAATCAGGGGTTGAAAGGAGAATAATTACATACAGGGCACATAATTTATAGTATTATTTATAGTGGTCACTCAAGGAGTCAGATACAAAGAAAGTGCAGGAAATCTGTCCAAGACACTAAAGATCTAGAAAATCTAGCTGAGGGCCTGGATCCCATGGCAATAACCTGCATGAGTTCAGCTGAAAACCTAGAGTCCGTGACAATGACTCATGCAAGTCTATTTCACGAATTTGCACTGAGAAGGCCCAAAGGTCAGTGGTGGAAACTACAAAGTCTATGCCAGTGGAATGAAGGATCTGTGCCAGTAGGTTGAGGGTTCAACATTACAGCCAAAAATGACAGTCAAAATAAGGACGAGGGATACCCCCAAAATTACTACAGCCATCCTCAGCAACATTGATGTCCCCAGCTCCTCCGATGTTGAGAACAGCTGAGTTCATATCCGGAAGCCAGCGTGACAAACTTCTGCAGGAGATTAAGCAGCACACATCTTCCCCTCCAGATCCAGGAAGCAATGCTCAAAGTAAGGATCAGAGCTCCCGCAAAGTGAACTGCAGCCATTCTCAGTGACAAGGTCCTGAGTTCATCTGATGATAACAATCAAGTTCATATCAGGAGAACTAGAATGACAAGCGCCTCCAGAAGAACCCACAGCACTAATCTTCCTCTCCAGGTTTCTTTTTTATGCTGGCAACAGTCCTCAGATGGGCCATCCATGCTCAGCACCATGCTGATTCAGTTCACTTGGTGTTTAAATTGACCACCACTTACCAACCCACTACAGTAATAAATATAAATTCTTTGTCCAATGTGTGTTTTGAAGATATCAATTTCTTAATATCATCTCAGTCCTTTCATTATCTTCAGAGTTTTAACAAGGCCAAAAATAATAATTTTATTTATTTATTTATTTATTTATTTATTTATTTGCGGCACCGGGGATTGAACTCACAACCTCGCACCTACCAGGGCAGGTGCTTAAGCCACTGAGACAAACTCCCAGCCATGGTTTTTTGAGGCAGGGTCTCACTGTGTAGCTCAGGCCAGCCTTGCACTCGCGTTGTAGCCCAAGCTGGCCTCGAACTCACAACGCTCCACTTACCTCAGCCTCCCGAGTGCTGGAATTAAACAAAAATAATAATTTTAACGTGGTTCAGCCTATCACCTTTTACTGTTATGGATCATGCATTCATTCTCAATACTAGGAACTTCTTATGTAGATATAGGCGGCAAAGATTTTCTGTTTTTCATCAAAATTCATTTATTTCCATATGGCATATTTACATCAGTGATACACGTCAAATTTTATAAAAGGTACTAAGTTTGAATCTAAATTCTGCACTACTTGTTGAAAGGTGACTTTCATTGTTGAATTGTGTTTTAAATGTTTTAAAGTATCATTTATATTTATGTGGGTCATTTATGTGGGTCAATTTGGGGGTTCTCTATTTTGTTATTTTTTTGTCTATTTCTGGAGCAAGTATGGTCTTGATTACTGTTACTATGTATGAAAGCGTAATGTCAGGTAGATAACCTGTCACGTTACATTCTCACTTTTTAAAAATTTCTTGAATAATTCTAGGGCATATGCATTTCTAGATTTTTTTTAAACTAAGCTTCTCTGTGTCAAAAAATTACTCATATTTTGACTCAAATTTCATTAAGCCTATGTATCAATTTAAGAAGAATAATATAGTTATCAGATTTTCCCCTCAACAAAATTTTCCATTGATTTATACCTTGATTTATTTAATTCATATTTTATAATTTTCACAGCTCAGATACCATACATGTTTTCTTAAATTTTTTAATTTTTATTTTAAAGAGAATCAAACCAAGAAAAATAAAACAGAATAAAGGTAATTAAAACAAACCAGTGTAAGTGATGCAGGACTTCAAAACAATACGAAATCAACAATGTTTGCCATAATGCCTCTTGTCTTCAAAATAGCTGCACAAACCTTCAGACATAGTAAAAATCAAACAAAACAGAAGAGAATAAAACTGATAAAGCAAAACAATGAATGCAATAAAGGACTTCAAAACAAGAAAAGAGCAAATCCAAAATGGCTACCAAAGTATATCTTGTTATCTTTGAAATATCTACCCATACCATTGGATATCAAAAATCAAACAGAACAAAACAAAATAAAAACCCAACTCAACAAAACAATGAAAATGATATAGGGCTTCAAAACAAGATGATAGGGAATTAACAATGGCTACCACCTTCAGAAGGAGATCCCCTATAGATACTACATTGCATATTGTTATCCTCTAGAATAGGTGATCAAACTACTGGTTTTAGACCTGCAAAGTCAGTGAAACACTAAACACTACAAGCATTAAATTGTATTTTACCTCAATAGCTATCATCACAGCCTGTGTTTCTCCAGATCAACTGGTCACTTTCATGGGGGTGGAGGTGGCTCTTCTTGTTTCCCAGCCCTTGTGCTGAAGGGACTGGCATCTGTCTCTCCCCACAGCGTCCTGCATATGGCACTGATTTGCAGGGAGGGCTTGCTTCTTGGTGACTTCTTGTTCACTTTTCCCACAGTCTGCAAATGGTGCTGACTCACAGGAAAAGGCTAGAGTCTGGCCAACACACCCAGTGGCCCATGCATGGCACTGATTCACAGGGAGTGCTTGCTTCTTGGTAACTTTTTATTCTCTTACCCCTAAGACTGCCTGTTTTCTTAAATTTATATCTATATCATTTCCTCAGAGAAAATTATCATTGCTATAGTATTTATAATTTTGCATTCATGTGACTGATATTCATATATAAAATGCAATTAATCTTGGATTTTGATTCAAAATATGACAAGATTGTTTAATTCAACTTGTTTTTTAAGCAATTATCGTTAGAGTAACTTTACAATTACAGCAAAGAAGAACACTAGATACATAAATTTTATATCTACTTGCCCACATGAACACATGACTTTTCTTCTTACCAACATTCTTCATCAGACAGACACATTTGCTATAACTGATGAATGTATGCTGACTCAACATTTTCACCCAGAATTCATAGATGACATTAGATTTGCTTTTAGAGCTGTACAAAACTTTGCTCAAATTTTAATAATGTTTTATGAACATTCAATTTATTTTGGATACCCAAAGAATCCTTAGTCCTCCATTTACTCACCCTTCTCCCTCTCTAACAACTGGCACCACTAAACTTTTTACTGTCTCTCTTTTTAAAAATTTTTTATTTTAAAGAGAAAAAAAGTGATACAAATAATGCTACAGAATTTCAAAGCAAAATAATAGGAAATTAACAATGGTTACTATATTGCATCAAACAATATAAGCACAAACCATTCTTTTCAATGAACTAAAAGAAATTAATAGTATAATTATCTAATTATCTTAGCTTTTCCCTTCCTTCTTTTCTCCTTTCCCCCATCCCAGTTGTTCTTTCCTTTTGAGCAGTTTCTTTCTTTCCCACAATATCTATTGTAGATTTAGAATCTTATTTACCCTCTCAGTTTTTTACACTAGGGAGACAATACAGTGTTTACACATGTGAGTTTGATTTATTTCACTTACAAGTGTGGTCTCTAGTTGTGTCCATTTACCTATAAAAGCCTCAAGTTTGCTGTTCTTTACATATGAATAGTGCTCCATTATATAAAATATCACATTTTTTAAATCCATTCCTCAGTTGATGGGCATTTGGGTTATTTCCAAGGGTTAGCTATTACAAATTGTGCTGCTGTAAACATGGGTACACATATATCACTGTGGTATAGTTTTTTCAATTCTTCAGCAAAAACATCCACAAGGGGTATAGCTGGGTCGAATGGGACCTCCAATTCAAGTTTTCTGAGGAGTCTTCACAATGATTTCTACAATGGTTTTACCAGTTGACGCTTGTGCCAACAGTGGAGAAGGGTTTCTTTTCCCCCCGAGTCCGGCCAGCATTTGCTATTGGTTGATTTCTTAATTTTGGCCGTTCTTTCTGGAGTGAGATGGAATCTCAGTATTGTTTTAATTTGCATTTATTGAATGATCAATGATGTTGAACATTTTTTCATATATTTGCCATTTGTATTTCTTCATCTGAGAAATGCACGTTCATCTTGGATGCTCGTTTTTGGACTGGGTCTTTGAATATGAGTGGTCTGATCTTTTTCAGTTCTTTGTATGTTCTATATAAAGGCCCTTTGTCTGAGGGACAGTTAGCTACATTTTTAACCCATTCTGTGTTGTCTTTTCATACTGTCGTTGATTTCTGTTGATGTACAAAAACATTTTAAACAGATGAGTTCTCAGTTGGTGATTCTTTGAAGTACTTCCCACGCACTTTGGTTTTTGTTCATGAACACTCTGCCCACACCTATGTTTTAAATATTTTTACCTACTTTATCTTCCAGAATATTGAGTGTTTCTGTTTTAATATTTAGATATGACCCACTTTCACTTTAGCTTAGTACATAGAGATAGACATAGGTCTAGTTTTAGTCTTCAGTATGTGGAAAGCCAGTTTTTCCAGCACTACATGTTAAAGAGGCTATCTGTCTGCCAGTGAACATGTGTGGCCCCCTTAACAAAGATAAAGTGGCTGAGTGTGTTTGTAGTTGTGTTTTCATCTTCTAATGTGCTTCATTGATCCTCAGGTCTGTTTTCCTACTTGTATCTATCACAGTAACTTCAAGTCAGTGATTGTGATGTCTCCTGCTTTGCCTTTGTGTTGCCCCGGATTGACTTTGCTATTTTAGATCTCTTCTGTTTCCATCTGAATTTTAGAAATGTTTTCCCTAGATCTGTGAGGTTTTCTAATCAAATTTTGATCAGGATTGCATAGCAGTTTTGGGAGTATGGCATTTTTGCAATGTTGGTCTTCTTATCCATGAGCAAAAGATATCTCTATGCTTTCATATATCCTCTTCTCTCTTTTTTTCTCAGAGTGCTACAACTTTCAATTTATAGATCTTCTAGTTCCTTTATCAGATTGATTCCAAAGTATTTCATTTTATTGGATGAAATTGTGAAGAGTGTGATTTCCCTAATTTCTCTGTCAATGAGTTTGTTGTTTGTGTACAGGAATGTTACTGAATCCAGCTATGCTACCAAATTTGGTTGTTAATTCTAGAAGTCTTTTGGTGGAGCTTTTGGAGTCTGCAATGTAGAGTATCATGTCATCTGCAAAGAACAATAATTTAACTTCTTCCTTTCTTATCCTTATTCCTTTTCTTTCTGTCTTTTGTCTAATTGCTCTGGCTAAAGTTTCCAGAACTATGTTGAATAGCAGTGGTGATAGTGGACATCCTTGTCTTGTTCCTGATTTTAGATTGAAATCTTTTACCTTTTGTCCATTTAGAATGATGTTGATTGTTGGTTTGTCTTAGAAGGCTTTTATCAGACTGAGATAAAGATCATCTATTCTGATTTATGTAGGCTTTTTTATCATGAATGAGTTTTACACTTTCTAAAAAGCTTTTTCTGCACCTATTGAGATGATCATGTGATTTTTGTCATTGGCTCTGCTGATAAGGTGTACTATATTTATTCATTCACATATATTGAAATTTTTCTTCATTCCTGGCATGAATCCCACTTGGTCATGGTGTATAATCTTTTGATGATTTGCTGCATTCTATTTGCAGTATTTTATTGAGGATTTTTGAATCTATGTTCACTAGGGAGATTAGCCTGTAGTTTTCTTTTTTGGTTGAGTCTTTCCCTGGTTTGCTATCAGCGTAATACTTTCCTCCAGGAATGAGTTAGGGAGATTTTCTTCCCTTTCAATTTTATTAAAGAATTTGAAGAGCATTGACATTAAATATTCTCTAAATTTCTTATAGAATTCAGCTATGAATCCATCAAGATCTGAGATTTTCTTACTTGGTAAGGTTTTGATTACATCTTCAATTTTCTTAACTGATATTGGATAATTCAGAATTTTTATCTCTTCCTGATTCAGCTTTTGTAATTGATACGTTTCTAGGAATCTGTCCATTTCTTCTGTGTTTTTCATCCTCTGCAATAAAGATTTTTGAAGTTGGTATTGATCTGACTTTCCATAGCATCTGTAGTGATTTAACCCTTTTCACTCCTTATTGCATGAATTTGAGTTTTTTCTTTCCTTTTTAGATCAGATTGACTAAGAGTTTATCAATTTTATTTATTTTTTTAAAGAACCAACTCTTAGATTCACTAATTCTTTGTATTGTTGTCTTAGTCTCAATTGCATTAATTTCTGCTCTGATCTTTATAATTTCCTCTCTTGTATAGACTTTGAGTTGACTTGCTCTTCTTTTTCTAGAAGATTGAGGCGCAGCTTTAGGTTGCTTATTTGTGCTCATTCTGTTTTCCCGATGTGAGAGGTCACTGCTATAAATTTCTCTCTTAGAACTGGTTTCATCACATCCTATATGCTCCAGGAAGTTGTATTTGTATTTTCATTTGCTTGTAGATATTGTTTAACTTCTCCTTTAATTTTATCTGTAAATCATTGGTTGTTCAGGAGAGTATTATTTGGTTTCCATGTATTTATGCAGTTTTTGTGGTTTCTTTTATTATTTATTTCCAATATTATAGCACTACAGTTCAATAATATGCATGGAATAGTTTCAATTCCTTTGCATTTATGTAAGCATGTTCTATGGGTTAGCATCTGGTCTATTTTACAGACTATCCCATGCATGTTATACTGAGAAGAATGTGCATTCTGATGTTGTTGGAAGGAATGCTTTGTAAACTTCTACAAAGTCTATTTGTTCTCAGGCTTGGTTTGGTTATGTTATTTCTTTGTTTTTTTTTTTTGTTTGTTTCTTTCTAGTTGACCTATCTCTCTGTGACAATGGTGAAGAGCCCCATTACAATTGTGTTTTTACTTATTTGATTGTTCATGTCTATAATATTTGTTTATATGTTTGTGTGCTCACATATTGGTGCATATATATTTATGATCATTATCACTTTCTCTTGAATATTTTCCCTAACAAGTGTGTAGTGACCTTCTTTATCTCTTTTGATCATTCTTGGTTTGAAGTTGATATTGTCTGGAAACAGAATAGCTACCCCTGCTTTTTTCCGGGTTCCTTCTTCATGGAACGTTATTTTCCATACTTTGACTTCTGGTCTGCGAATTTGTTTTTAAGTTAAATATGTTTCTTGTATACAGCCTACTGTTGAATACTTTTTTTATCCATTCAGCCAGTCTATTTATTTTGACCGGTGAGTTGAAGCCATTTATATAGATGGTTAGAACTGATATGTAGTGGCTTATCCTTGATATGTTATTTTCCTGCTGTTGGTTCCATACTTTCCCCCTCTGTTTAATTGCTTGCTCCTCTTGTGGGTTTCTTTCAGTTGTTGTTCTTGGAATTGTGATCATTTATGTCTCTGTTTAGAAAATCTTTCAGTACTCTGTGTGTTGGTTTGGTGGTCATGAATTTCTTCAGTTATTCTTTGTCATTGAAGTATTTCTGCATTAATTTAGAAAGACAGTTTTGCAGAGTACTGGGTTGGAAGTTGTTTTCTTTCAGTACTTGAAATACTTCACTCCAAGGACTTTTTAACTTGAGGGTTTGTGTTGAGAAGTCTTCCATGATTCTGAATGTCTTTCTTTTATAGGTGATACATTTCTTTTCTCTAATAGCTTTTAATATTCTGTTCTTGTGCTGAATTTCTGGGATCTTGATTAGTATATGTTTGGGTGTAGCTTTATTTTGGTTATGACTTGTTGGAGTTCTATATGCCTCGCTTATCTGTATGTCAGATTCTTTTCCCATACTTGAGAAATTTTCTGCTATTGCTTCTGCAAAACATTTTATGTCATTTGTATTGATTCCTGTTTTTTCATTGGCACAGTTATTCTTGTATTATTTTTCTTTGCATTGTCTTGCAACTGTTGAATTGTTATTTCCTGATATTTTGTTATTTTTAAGAGATCTTTCCTTTCATGATTGCTAGTCACGATCCTGTCTTCAAAGTCTGAAAGTCCGTCTTCAGTTTCATTCAAGTGGTTTTGCCAACTTTCAGTGGAATTTTTAATATCCTGAATATCTGTTTGAAGCCATTTCATTCATTGAATTTCATTCATATAATGATCATTCATGGTTTCCATCCTCTTTCTTTCATCATATATTTTTGCATTTTAAAACAGAAAAAAAAGAATAAAAGTGACACAGAATTTGAAAACAAATTTATAGGAGATAAACAATGGTTAATGTATTGCATATTGTTATCTTCAAAGTAGTTGTTCAGATTACAAAATATAGACATAAAAATGATCAAAAAAAAATGGAACACAAAATCTTTCTTTTTGATGAGCCAACAGAGATTAGTAGTATAGTTATCTGTCATATATAGATAGATATATAGAAACAGATATAATCTTTTCCCTTTTTTATCATGTATTTCTTTTATCTATCTGTATTTTAGATTTTCTGAGCAATTCCTTCATAAATGTTGGTATTTCCTTTTTTACCTGAAAGATCATTTCTGATCTGATTTCCTCTGTAGCCACATGAATTTGTTTCTTTACTTCAGTTGCTGTCATTTCAGAAATTTCAAGTGTGTGTCTTTCAATTTCTTTTTTATTAATTACCCCAGGTCCTGTTCTGGGTGGGCAGCATGTCTGAGATTGCATTTTCCTTCTTTATTTTGTCATTTTTTTATGTCAAAAAAAATTTTTTTTCTGTGATGATCCTCATGAGTTTTTATAGTGGGTAGCTATATCACTACTATCAAAGTCTGTTTAAGAAAATCCGTTCTTAAAGCTGGGTGTGGTGGTGCACACTTTTAGTCCCAGCACTCGGGAGGCTGAGGTAGGCAGAGTGCTGTGAGTTTGAGGCTGGTTTGAGCTACAATGTGAGCGCAAGCCCAGCCTGAAATACATAGTGTGACCCTGCCTCAATAAACTAGGGCTGGGAGTTTGGTTTAGTGGCTTACATGCCTGCCTGACAGGCATGAGTTTGTGAGTTTGATCCCCGGTGCCACAAGAAAAAAAAAAAAAAGAAAAAGAAAGAAAGAAAAAAGGAAAATCTGTTCTTCAGTTAATGTTTTCTCTGTGTAGGATATCCTTGATTTATGTATGTCATAAGATTCTACCTTCCTAACTAATTAAGTGTGGTATGTTGGTATTGTTTGGCTCAATCCCAGTCCTTTGGTGTAGGACAGTGGGAAAGTTATTACCTACCAAAAAGCTTCTCAGAATTGTTATAGAAGGGAAAATATCTCAGTATAACAGACATAACACCTTAGCAAAAGTAGTAAAATTAGCAATAACAATAGTATCAACACAATTCGGAAACTGACAATCTTTTGTAACTATTGATTTTATACTTTAGACAAAAGAGCATAGTATATAGTTATGTAACAGAAACAGTTGTAAATTAGGAGTTGGCATGCAAAGTGTTTCCCCTTGTAGAGTGGTTTTACCATGATGGGGAAATTTAAGGAGGATAGTGTATAAAATAAAATAGCTGGAAAGGGGGCAGAGAATTTAGCTCAGTGGCACAAGTGTCTGCCTGGCAAGCACAAGATCATTTGTTCGATCTCCGGTACCAAAAAAAAAAAAAAGAAAAGATAGCTGGAAAGAAAGCAGAAGCAAGGCTGGAGAACAAAGGATGATAGTACAAGGTTTGAGAAACTATAGAGAGGGTAGAAATGAAAAAATGAAGGAATCCTTGAATAAGAGATTATCTAAATTTGGTCTCCAAGTTGGGTGGTGAGATTAGTTTTCTGTAGCTGGAGTTCTCCCTAGCCATTTATAAAAGAGAAAAAAGGAAAGAAAAAAGAAACAAAAAAGGAGAAGAAAAGAAAAGGAGAAAAACAGAAAACTATTGAGCAAAAAGATCAGTTACTGAGTCCTGAGTTCTTCCCAAGGTGGTTGCTGGTCCCTTGGAGGCCTCAGCCACCTACTGGTTCATACTGTTATGGTTTCTTTGGACTTTGCATGCCACTAGTCTTGCCTGTCTATTCTGTGCACCTTTGTGAGGACCCTACTGTGTTGCAGGCATTCTCTCTCATCTCTGGGCCTTCCCAAGCAGTTCACCTCAGTCATGGTAGTAGCAAGGGGAGGGGCCATTCTTTGGACCTTCTGGTAAGGTTCACCTGGGTTGGGATGATGGGCATTTCAACGAGAGGGTCTGCCTTCCTCCGCAGTTTCACCTACGCTCCGTCTCTCTTTTCGTGTCTCTACCAGAATATCACATAGGTCAAATCATACAATCTTCAGTCTTTTAATATTGCATTCCATAAATTTACATTTCTGGCACATCTCTTCATAACACAATAGATTACTTTTTACCATTAATAGTCCATTGTTTGAATGGACCATAGTTTATCCGTTCATTTTCTAAAGGACATTTTGGTTATTTCCAAGTTTTGACAACTACAAATAAAACCACTATAAACACTGTGTATAAATTTTTATGTGGACAAGTTTTGTCTCTTGGATAAATAGTATGGAACACAATCACTGGATTGTATGTGGAGAGAAATTTTATTCTTTGAGAAACCAACAAACTTACTCTAATATTCTAATTTGACAGTATAATTTTACATTTTCATCATGTTATGGTCTATGACTAAAATGTCCCCCAAAAGTCTAATGTTCAAAGGTGAGATCTGTTAGGGTTTCACTTGGAGGTATACCTGGAAAAGGTCTATTCTTGTCCCTGGTTTCTTCTCCTCTCTCCCTATCTCTCACTTCCTCTTGCTTTCTGTTTCTATACTTCCTGGATGCCAAGGGTTGAGCAGATAACTTAGCATGCTTAAATCCTCCAAAATTGTAACCCAAATTAAATCTCTCATCTTTTACATTAGGGGTGTCTTAGTAACAGCTGACTAATAAAGAAATTTGATAAAAAGAGTGAGGTCATTTCTCTAACAATGTTGGTTAGAAACCTTCGGAACTAGTTTTGGGAATAAATTTGGAAAACTAAACATCTAGGCTACAGAAGCCACAAAATGCTGTAAGGAGAGTCTAAAGGATAATTCTGGTTAGAAGTCAGAAGGGCAAACTGCTGAAATGAATGCAGGGTGTAAAAACCAAGTTTAAAAGGTTTTATTTGGGAATAAGGGCTCTGTTGGTAATCAGAGTAGAGACTATATGTGTTAAACTGTAGACAAGTTTCATAGGTCTATGGTTCAGTGCATGTATATTTAAGATTGTTTTATTTCCTTAGCTGATAGGCCCATTTAGTTGATTACCATTTATTATGCAAAATGTTTGAAACTGTATTTCAAATATTTCCTATAAACAGAATTTCTCTGATTTAATCAATGATAAGAGCAGACAAGAACATCCTATGACAAGTTCCAGAGTGCTTATACTTGGTCTTACTGGAAGCAAAGGCATGATAGTATACACAATGAGAAGTTGATATACTTTTGGAGCAGTTAAGAAGCCTAATCAACATTTTATCATAATTTGAGATTTAATTACCTACTGTCTGTGACATCTGGCATATAATTGCCTTACACTACTTTTTATTTTTTCATATGTTAATATCAAATGCAGAGTCAAAATAAAAATTCCTGGAGAGCACATGCCAAAAATACATGTTTAATTTACCTGAGGCTTGCTGTGCATTGTGTACATCCTTAATGAACACTTGTTGCATAATTAAACCAAGTAAAGAAACTATTTTAGTCAGTTAACCAATATCACTGTACATAAAACTTATGAAGAGCACATAGATGATATAGTCTACAGCTTTAAAGTAACAGTGATATTTGTGTCACAAAAATTAAAAAGTCCAAGTGATTCCAAGGGATATGGGGGCTACACTTATCACTCTGCCCAAGATATCATGATTTTAGAATCGTAGCGTTGGATCTACAATTCTTACACATTTCAAACATCAAAATGATAGCTACCCTTAGTGCCCACTTTTTTTAAAAAAGGGCGAAAAATAAATTTTCAGTTTCTCTAGATTTTCAACCCCAAGTAGACTTGTTACTTTTTGTTCACATAAAATCAACCTTCAAACTTGTATGTTTTCCTAGCCTGCTATTCTTTGTATAACCTATGTATACACACAAACACATTCTCTGCAAATAAGTAAAAACCAACTAAATGAATAAAACAAAGGTTATTTATTGCATGTTTGGTGTAGCAGAGGGATCGACTATTTTCACTTGCGTTCATCAGAGATTCAAAGGCAGGGAGAAGAGGAAGAAGCTTAGCAGTAGAAAGATGAAGGAAGATTCAGAGGTTCTCTGATTGGAGGTTGTTGGCATGCGGAAACTGAAGGTTAACTAAACAGAAGCAGGGTGTATGATCGGTTCTAAATTGGAACCAGGAACAAACATTAAGGAAACATTTTCAGTTAATCAAACCCAAGCCACTTGGGTTTGATTGTGACAGAAGTTGTTTCCAGGTCCCACAATTGTCACTAAAGTTAGAAAAAGGGTTTCTTGAAAAGTCTAACTCACAACAAACTGGCTTCCTAGATGGTTTGTTTTATGTAACAGTTGTCTTATTGGGGAAGTTGTTGTACATTAAGACTATATTTTTACATGTGGCTTTGCCATTTTTGTTTGTATATTTAGGTTTTCAATGTAACACACACACACACACACACACACATCATTAAAATTCAGAGCGCGCAACTAACTGTTGGCCAGGAAAAGGAAAATGGCTCGAGATCAAGAGCTCATCAGGATTCAGCCAATAATTTCTACCACTAGAAAAATGTTCAAATGAATGTCCAGAGCAAATCTCAGCACTGAAATAAAAAAAATACATAAGAAATAAAATAATTATTCAACTAGTTTCATGAGGATGTATCAGAAAAAAGATGCCCAAAAGAAACTTAAAATCTGAGCTCATTTAAATTTGTAACAGTCAGGAATACAGGAGAAATAGGCCTAAAGCATTTTACCAAGAATGTAAGGATTTTTCCTTTAACATTTGTCACTCAATAAAGGATGGTTGGTGAACACACCATGTTAGTTCATGAAGAGATTAAGTCAGTGTTGTCAGACAGAGGAAAAGATTCCTACAAATAAGGGCAGCAGGATGTTTAGAAGATAGGGTCACATATCACATCAACCTGCATTCAAATAGTGAGGTAAAAGTTAAAAAAAAATTCATAAGCCCTCTACTGAAGCTTTAAAAAAGGAGATAAAGTTGCATCACTTGACCTTAATACTTAGATGACTATACAGAAATTTTGCCATCATATTTTAGTTTGTTTGGTCAATTTTGTTTACTGGTTGGTTGCTTTTTCTATGAACTATATATACCAGTGTGGAACAAAAATGTCCTTATCAGTCCCTGCAAAACAAAAAGAGATACAAGTTTCCGAAGAGGATTTAACACATCCTTACAGATTTATTGTCATTCAAGATTGGTAGTACTCCAGAATGTAGTGAATCAGATGGCTTAGAAAAAAACACAAGGCCTGGAAACATTGAAGAAAGATATAAGGGATCAGAAAAAGAGGACTGCTTGTGCGTTTTGTACATTTGTTTTGAATACAACAAGAATGCTTTCAAATGTGTTTCCTTTAATCTATATATTTAAGTACATGAACACAGAAGCTATGCTAACATGAACTGCTATTCAAAAATGGAAAGGGAAAGGAAATGCTCAAAAGGAAAGAACAACTGCGACAGGGAACAGAGAAAAGAAAGAAGAGGAAAGAGCATATACATATATACATATATATATGTATTTGTGATATGATAGATAACTATACTTCTAATCTCAGTTCATCAAAAAGAATGGTCTAAACTTTCATTGTTTGTTTGATAATTTTTTCATGCCTACATCTTGTAATCTGAACAACTACTTTGAAGATAAAAATATGCAATATATTAGCCATTTTTAATCTCCTATTATTTTGTTTTGAAATTCTGTATCATTTTCATTCTTTTTTCATTTTAAAATAAAGAAAGAAGGAATGAGACTCTGCTGAGAAGTAGTTTAGTCCCTTGTCTTGGAAAGATTTTCATAAAGTTTGAAAGATTCTCCAGGTCTCACAAAAAAGATACGTGGTCTGTTAATGATAAAATAATGATTTCAATGATACATACTCTTAAATAACTTTTTTGTAAATATTAGTTAGTTATCCTGTCTTGGAAGATATAGTCAAAAAGTTAGACCCCTAATCACACTCATATGTGATTTCTTTTAATTTTTTGAGGGTCTCACTGTGTAGCCCAGGCTAGCCTTGAACTCCTAGCAATTCTCCTGCCTCAGCATCCCAAGTGCTGAGATTACAGGCATGTGCCACCACGTGCAGCTCATATACGATTTAAAGTACTACTTAAGTAAAATTTTATGATCTGTCTTGAGGTATATTTTTCATGTGATGCCCTAGACACCATTACATTTATTTCTCTTTGGTGAGAATTAAACAAATATTCAGCATGATTAATGCACTGATTTTGTTTGTTTTTACACAAAGGAAACAAATGCTATTGAGACATCGAAGCATGCATAATAAAAGAACCACCAAAATATCCTATTTTAGACAGTAGTTTCACGATAAAAATGACCCTATTATACAGCAAAAAGTATGAATTTGGAATCAGAAGGGTTTGGTTTAAATTCCGACTCTGACATTAACCAGTTTAGCTATGTTAATCAAGTCATTTGTTCTTTTCTTCACTAGAATAAATAAAGAATTAAGCACAGGTTTCTTTTTCAGTTCTGAATTGTGGAATCACCTGACTTTTGCTAAAAATTAAAAGTAAAAACTTATAAGATAGTGACTGAGTTAAAAATTCATATGAAGCTAATCAAAAGGCACCAGCTTGTGAGTAGAAATGCACTGTGATTTTTTTCATCACATGACTCTTAATAAGGGGAGGATATAAACATTTCAAAAGTATCTAATCATTATAGAGAGTTATTATGGTTTTGAGTATCAATTACATACAACAAATGATAGAATTATTAATATCTTCTTAATACAGAAAGGATAGAGCATTTAAATATTTTTTCTAAGTATTTAAGAACAGTGTAGGAGTGATGCAAATAATTTTTATATGAATATTTCCATAGTACCAGCAATTATGGATTTTCTGTAATCTACTGTTAGTCACTGCCCCACTTAGGTGGGTTTTACATCCATTTGTTCAGTTTTACATTTCTATACATCTATGATACATCTGCATCCTTTTTTCTCATACTTAAAATATTTTGTGAAGATTTTTGAATTATACTTGTGGAGATCAAAGTGATTAAAGTTTTGCCCTCACAAAAATTACAACTTACAGCAAGTTTCAGTATTAGACATTTTCCCAACAAAGCTGATGTTATTTTTGTTTCATCAGAACAAATGGTGTTCTGTTTCTGCATGTAATGGGCATTTAATAAACATTTGTTGCATAGTTAGAGGAATAAGCATATTAGGAAGCAATTACAGAGCCTCATTAGCTCACTTCATTATCCTTTGCCTATATTAAAAACAGAATTCAACTTCAGTGTTTATTGTTTAAACCTGTTTCTATCATAATTAAGAGTGCTAGAAGATTAGAACACTCACACAGTTCATGCAGGTTACATAGGCTATTGATAAACCTCAAAAATAAAGCAATCAAAATCCACATTACTATATCCAGCTTCTTTTCCTCTTCAAAGAAATACGTTGCCTAAGTAATAGCCTCAATACCGTTCTTTGTTTCTTTGTAAAGATACAAACTAAATGTTAGCCTGAGTCACTGCTCCTATTTTTGGATATATTGCATGGATTTTCTATATTTTATTTTTCTGAAGTGGTTTTCATTTTAAAAGGCTATGAATTTGTTGCTCCTATATAGGAGTCTGTGTTATATAATTAATGGCATTGCATTAGACATAAAGTCCACATTGCTGGGTTCACATACATATTCTTTACATTGAAATAAAATGTTTCTGCCTTGAATTTTTCATGAGTTTTCATGGTTTTATATTACTGTCATAGTATGAACCGTTTTCTTTTTTTTACTAGATTACAATAATACTAGCCTCAGAGCCCAAGTGTGAGATTACACAATAAATAAAAGAGTAGCATAAAAAGATTCTGTTGGAGCTTGGTTTGGATAAAGGAAAGCTTATCCAAAATATAAAATGTAGTTATTCAAAATACATAAAAATGCATTTAACTGTATATACTCAAAATAGTTATCCAAAATCTGAAAAGATTTCTGAATATTAAAACATCTAATCTGTTCAGTGGCTATTACACAAATATTCTATTCAAATAATTGTTTCCTTTATCCAACAAATATTAATTTATCATCAGTAGAATGCCCCTTGTAATACTCACTAAGGTGATAGAGATCAGAGACCTTTCCATCTTTTAGGTGGCCACATTTTATGCGGCCCAAAAAATAAAAATAAAAAGAACTCTTCCATAGCTAAATGAAGTATGGAAAGGATGTTACAACAGCTCGCACAGTAATATCGGATCCCACTGCTGATTTGTATAGTACCTGTGTGTGATTTGATCACAAAGTAGTGGAAGCTAACTCCATGCAGGTCTTCAAATGACAGTTAACTTGCTAACTATTTTAAGGAAACATAGAGTTAAATCAGCAAAATACCAGCAAATTATCTTTTGGGACTCCAAATAGCTAATACTGAAGTATGAAAGCAAATTTTTGTTTTCCTCTTGCATAGCCCAACTAATGTATTCATCTCCCTAGCGCAGATGTTAATATATCAGTGATAATTATGTTTTTAGCTAGTGGGTGGCCAATTGCTGTGAAATGGAAACAGGCAGATGAGATGAATAAAGAAAGCCAGTTCAGAAGCCTTCACCAGGCAAAATATATTTTAATAATAAACAAAACATACTTAAATTGTGAGAAATTTTGCCTTGTTGTCTGTACTAAGCCAGTTAACAACCTATTCAAATACCTAGGGTCTGGTATGACCAGCAAATTTTATCATGAAAGTTAGCAAAAAAGGAAAAATATGTTTACAGTGCTTTCCTCAGTTGCAAGCCATATGCCTTAAGCTTGCTTAAGAAAATTTTACCTAGCTAAAATGTTTCAGGAAATGAATGCTCAGTTTAATATCACTATCTGGAAAAAAGCATTCTTTTTATATAAATTATACAAAAAGATCTTATAAAAACTACAGAAAATCTTTCTAAAATATAATGATCACTATTATAAGAAATATATTTGAACAGTGTCTGAAAAACTGTGTGTTTACTTGCTTCAGAAGCATTCACACTGTTAGTCTCATTGTATGGAAAGACAGCTTCAGACAGTCTAATAGACAAAAGTAAATGAGCAAATACTCTCCATTATTCCCTAAAGCACAACAAAAAATCTTAAATTACCTACATACATTTAATTTCATGTATTATTTCTTTATGTAAAAAGTGTAGGAGCATTTTTAAGTAGCAAAAATTTTGCAATTAATCAAATTTCACATCGCCATTGTATAGCTACATATTTTATACCAGACAAAAATCTTTAAGATTGTTAGAGCAAACTTTTAAGGATTTTAAATCAAAGTTATATTATCAAAAAAATTTAAATGATGACTATAGGTCAATATTAGTTAAGTATTAGAGCTGGAGATGAAAATCTTAAATATTATTTTCTAAAGAAGCTTCAATTTTTTTATATACAAAGAGACAGTAAAACTCCTAAATATAAGATCAATGCTTTTTCTGATAATTCTTCATTGCATTTCCTACCTTAATTTATTCAGAAATAACAACACTACTAAGAATATTTCAGGTAAATAATAAAATTTTAAATAAAATTTTGTTGTTTCCATACGTAGGTTGCAACATAAAAAATAAAGAAAACATACATAAAACTATATCCAAAATTTGCAGTGATAGGTTCTCTAGTGATTGCTACTCACAGATTCTTTGGTGTATTTTTCCCATTGCTTTTCTTTAGTTGGGCATATAAGTGTTCACACAATGAAAATCATATTGTATGCAAAGTTTGTTTTATTGAATGCTATATTCACTCATCATTTCATTTATTATTATACCATGTTCATTATTTTATGATATTAAAATGTTTTGAAAACTTTTGATCTAATAGCTATGTTATATTCCATGTGTGGCATGTAAGGTTATGCCATGATACATTTCTCTAATGATGAACATTTGTGTTTCTAATTTTATTATAAATAATGCCATAATGAATATGCTAGAACAAAATGTCTTTTAAGTTGATTATGT
This sequence comes from Dasyprocta punctata, assembly GCA_004363535.1. Taxonomy (NCBI): domain Eukaryota; kingdom Metazoa; phylum Chordata; class Mammalia; order Rodentia; family Dasyproctidae; genus Dasyprocta; species Dasyprocta punctata. The sequence goes on along the minus strand of RJWM01007899.1, from coordinate 19,914 downwards.
ACAGTAGATTCAGTATTGCACTGTAATTGCTTTAGTTATTGTTGTACAATGTCTTTAATAGCAGAAAATATCAACTCAAATATTGTTTACATCAATCTTAAAATTGAACAGATTAAGTTACAATGACATTTTAAATAGTATAAACAATGGCCCACTATAAGTTTTTGCTTGGTCTGTTCCCCAGAGTTATGAAAAGAGGTGAATAATTTCATGCCAAACGAATAACTCATATTTAAGATTTCTACACAAAGCTTCACCAGTGCCTTCTTTTTGCTTATATGTGTAATATAATGGGGGAAACAAATATCATCCTTTAAGACTGATCCTGAGACAATTGCAGCATAGCTCTGAGTATGGGACAGTAGATAAAATACATCATCTAGAATTTTCTTTATTAGTACTATAGTAATATCTAAAGGCCTTTTGCATTAGAGTTCTCCCTTGAGGGAGCAAAAGAAAGCTGAGGAAATGGAATCTTCCTTCCTTTCTGGACTTTATGATTTATGAGTGTAATAAAACTGACTACACAAAAGCAGACATTGCTTCAAAGAAAAGCTAAGCATCATCTCAATACAGTGAAAAATCTGGCTTTCATAGAATAAAATGTGGCCACAATCAGCAATTTCGCCCCTCTAATTAGTCACTCACGAAAGCACCCTACTGTTTCCATCATCAAGATATACTGCACTTCGTTGGGTCCTTTATGGAAAGGAATTAAGGACAAACAGAGTAAACTGGTGAATGAGACTCCAGGGTAATATAGGGCTCACACTCAGGGGGCCAAAGTATTGGGTTCTGTCAATAGTTTGCTAGTGAGGAAATTTGGGGCAAGATACTTCTATAAAATATTAAGTGATAAAACTAAGTGATTTATGAATACTTTTCCATCTGCAACAGTTTTAAAATCTGTATAATCCCATTAGGAGAATTACCCAACATAGTACAAGTAGAAGAAAAAGTTGGAAGAAATGAAAGTACACACATCTCAAAAATTACACTAGCAAGAGTAATACTACAAAAATCTTAACTCTATGACACATTTTGAAAGTTGATCATAATTGTCACCCCAGTATACATGTGTCTCTTAATTTTTGTCCTTTCCCCACTTCTTTTCATATTTTTACTTCCTTTATCTTTTTCCACAAAATTTATAAGGGAATTTATAAATTGTCAAATTCTACCTCCTCATTTGCATAGTTAAGCTTTTGGAAATGTGCTCATCAGCTGCAGTGAACACGATGACTTTGACAGGGACAGCCAAAAATTTAATTTAATATGCTAATAAATGTATCTATAAGAGTACTAAGTAGAGAATCCTAACATGAATTTAGAGTTCTAGATCACTTTTAGAAATAATCGTAACAATAAAATAAAATGTAGAATTAGAAATAAAGTGTTGTATTTCAAATACAAAGAACAATGCATTGAAAATTAGCCATTTGTCAGGTCTATAGTCCTCCACTCTACCAGTTGAACTATGAAAGATACTTGAGTTAATCATTTGTGTCAGGAAAGAGTGATAGTCCACATCTTAGTAAGCGTTACTACCCTTCCAATAATTCATAATATTAAATGTAAGGATTTCAGCATTTTAGTGTGGTGTATTGATCATCGCCACCATTATTCTTGGAAATTACATTAAATCTGACAGAAAAAGAAATACTTGATTTTAGAGTAAAAATATTTTTAATTTAGAATTTTAAATATAGTGATGCAGATTACTAAAAACTTGTCCATATGTGGAAGCTGAATCATACTACCAAAACATCAGACCAGTCATTTCAGTTATCTTTATGAACAAAATATTAGGAATACAATGGTTAAACTTATGTAACAATTGTCTACTAAAATAAGAAATAAGGATTTCCAAAGACAAGCTAGTTGAATTATAGTATTCATATTCCATTTCCAACAAATCTGTCATATTCATAAAATCAGAAAAAAATGTAATTTGTTGATATAAAATTCATCTATAATATCACCAAGTTGCCAACAGTTTTGTATCAAAATTCCCTTTAGCTCATTCTGATGTAGAGTCATTTATAAGTAAAGTAAATGATGTCCAGGAAAGCAAAGCCATACACCAAAACATGAGATAATTGGGTATTCCAGGGAACACTGACATTATTAGAACATTTTCACAGGAGTAAGATTTTCTGAAATCAGTCTGTAGTACATGAGTCATTATTTGGGTAGAAGTCTGGCTAATATTTTCTCCACTTCCATTTGGTTTATAGGATTGATTAGTAATCCAGAATCTCAGGAAGTTATCAATATATTTAGCTAATCATGACAAAGAGCCATTATAAATAGTAGGAGGCCTAAAGATCTCCAAAAATTTAACAAGGAGAAAAAAATGCAGAATTTCTGACTAACAGTGTTTTTTCTCACTTATAATCATTCTGATACTTAAGCACATATATTCAAAACTATTCCCAACAGGACGGTTACTGAAGGCATTATTTTACTGATCCTTTTTAAAAATAATATGTAATATAACATGAAACTATTTGGATACACTCAAAATGTTTTTGCCCTATATGAACCAATAATGAAAGATAACACAATTAAGCCTCTGAGTTGTTCCACAGTAGAGAAAACTTCAATTTTACAACTTAATATTATCTAATGTGATACCCAAGGTAAATTTTTCAGCCAGAACATTAATGCTATAATGGGATCCATACGTTCCCATTTGCTTCACCTTACCTCTAGCTTTGAATCCTAACCAAAAGAAAAAGAAATATAGTAGGCTGTGGGAAGAGATGTGTACATGAAGATTAACACAGTCTGGATTCATTATTCTCAAAAGAAATCAACTAACTGAATGAATAAAACGGAAATGGCAGGGCCTGAAAGCTTCTTACCATAATCAATGTTTTTTTCTATCCATTTTGTAAGAAAAGAAGAATAGAGATGAGATATACATATATAGACAAAAATAAGGATCTATGCCAAAAATTTATTTATTTTCCAAATTAAAAATTTACAGAACAGTCCTGATTCTAAACAAATCTCTCCTATTATTAAGGATAGACATTGTGCTATTTTAGGTTGTTGTAGCCAATTACTATAAGTGTAAAATTTGCTTCCATTTCTAAATACCAGAAACCTAAATTTTGTTGGGTAAAATGAAGATGTAGGCTGAGACGTACTCCTCTAGCTGCTCTAAGGGAGAATCTGTTAATTGACTCTTCCAGCCCTGTAACTTCTGGCCACAGAACTACAGTACAGTATCTACTTCTATGGCCTCACCGTCTTTTGTCTCTGTCAAACCTCTCTCACTTTCTCTCATAAAGAGATATGTGAGTACGAGTCAAGCAACCTGCATGTGATAATATATTTTCATCTCAAAATCCTTAATTTAATAACATTTTTGTCACATAAACTAATTCTCACAGGTTTCATGGATTAGAGTATGAGTTTTCTTCTGCTTATCACAATAGTATTTTTTTGAAGTTTAATAAGGAAAAAGTACTAGCAATAAGAGAAATAAATTCAAGGGCAATGAATAATATTTTAGCCAACAAGATTAAATTGAAGCATTCAAAATGCTTAAGAAGAAAAGTGAATATGTCTTTTTACATTATAATATCTTCCTATGTAGCATAAAATGATTAAAGGCTTATTTCTTTTTGTTCAATAATAAATACAGACTGCTGAATAGTATTACATGTAAAGATTTAAGGTTAAATATAACCTTCAATAATTGTAAAGAGAGAAGTATATCAGGAAAATGTGATAAACATATCTGTTTTTAAAAAACTCTCTCAATTTTAAATGATTAAATGAAGTTTTATCAACCCAATCTTTTAGCCAAGGTACAGCAACACATTTTTAATCAAAGACTACAGTACAAAAATATCCAGTATAAATTAGACTAATAAGATAATAAAAGTTTGAATGTGAAATGGAATATCATAGCTAAATATTGGCATTAGTCCCAATCCATTTGAAAAAAGTTTTCAAGTACCATTGGGCTGCAATTTTCACCTCAAGAAAGACACTTTCTACTGCTTAATCTTTTTTTTTTTTTTTTTTTTTTTTTTTTTGTGCGGTACTGGGAATTGAACTCACAACCTCGCGCCTGCCAGGGCAGGCCCTTAAGCCACTGAGCCAAACCCCCAGCCCTCTACTGCTTAATCTTAGTTTTGTGTAAAGTAAAATAGCTATGCTATGGTGTATAGGAATATAATGTGGATTTTTATGAAGGAATCTTAGTGAGTTCTAAGAGACACCACATTTTATAAGCCTGCTAGAATTGTCATTTTCCATTCCTAGTAAATGCTGTAAGATGGTAATGGATGAGGATTAGAGTTTAATTAAGTAATCACCATATTTTATACTTGAGTAGTAAAAAAATTAATGCTAGAAATTAGTTAATTTAGACAACTCTCAGTCAAAACTAAAAAGATTTTTGTTAGTATCATATATAGAGGACAGGATAAAATTCTTAAACTCATATCCTTATGAGGTTTAGACACATAAACTAATCTTTTGTTTTAAAAAACATGCATTATACCTCATATGCAGGTGTACATGAATATGTCTACCACCAGATTTTCACTATTAAGGAGTATGCCTAATATCAATTAGTCAGATTTCAAGTGTATATTATAATGTGCTCGCAATTTTTATTGGTTCATTTACTAATTTATTTTTTGATTTTTGAGACAGATATTGCTATGGTTCAGGCTGTCCTTGAACTCACTGTGTAGCCCAGGCTGACCTCAAACTGATGGTGATCCTCCTGCCTCAGCCTCTCAAGTACTGGGATTACAGTCATGCATCACCACTCCATTTCTGCTCACAATTTTTTAACAGAAAAAATTAAGAATCAATTGAATGTTGCTAAAAGTTGTAACAGTTGGGCATGGTAGCCTACCTCTGTAATCCCAGCACTAATGAGGCTGAGGCAAGAAGATTGACAGGAGTCAAGGTCAGTCTAAAGTACATAGTGAGTTCATGGCCAGTCTGAACTATATAGTGAGATCCTGTCTTAAAACAAACAAACAAACAAACAGAATCTATTACAGTATGCATTCATAATTGGAAAGTTTAAATGATTTGATTTACATTTAAAGAAAAGACAAGATGAACAGCTGCTATGTCCAATATCTAGTCTTTTTCTTTTATCAATCTCCTTATTCAATAAATATTTCTTGGTTGCTTCTGGGGACACAAAGCTGAAGATGCCACCTGCCCTTAAAATGTTTATAGAATATCAAGAAGACAAGATCTTAGCATAACTAGTTAGGTGTAAAATAATTATGATAATTTAGAAAGAAAACACATGCATTTTCAAAAATCAAGAAGATGGAATTTTGTTAGCCAGGAAAGAGCAAAGCTTCAGTGAAATTGGGCTATATCTACCTAATTGTATTAATCCCTGAAACACTTGTTCTGTGTAGTACCCTAATCTCCCCTACTTTCTTCTACAAATGGCGACCATCTTAGCTATTTCCTGTATTTTCACCTAGTGAGACCACCATTCTTTGTTTCAGTTACTCTTTCCTTAGCCAGACAGAATTATAATTCAAAGTAATATAGGGAATAATAGTAATAATTCATAAATCTTGTATTTTAGCTAGTGAGATTCCAATTAGAGATTTTCAGCTTCCTTTTTAGCTGTCAATGATAAACCATGAAATAAGGGAGTTGGAATTTTAAAAACCGTTTGCTCTCAATCAAAAATCAGAGCAAATATAAAGAGTAGATGAAAGAAAAAAGGATTCGGAGAGATAGACACGATGAGGTTAAATGGGGTAAGGAGTACAATTTGCAGCGTTACTTGAGTAGTCAGTAAAACTATATAAAGGAAAATGATAATAGAGAAAATCTTGAAGATACTGTAGCCAACCACTTATGTGGGAGAAAGCAGCTGAAGTCAGAAGAGAAGAGCTGTGCCACTAGGGCCAGGGTGTTCTCAGCAAGTCAGGGTAACATCTGGGAGTTAGGCAGAACAGTGGAGATCTGGAGGGAACGAGGGACAGAACACAGAGTTCCTGGTAGATCATGAAAAGATTCTTGGTTTCATGTGAATGACATGGGTGCTTTCTCAGTGGAGTGTTCTCTTCAGATCTGAGTGACATAATGGGACTTATGTGTTACATATTCATTCAAAACTATATCAGGACAATAAACTAGAACTTCACAATAAATAAGAAGTGATGGTTAGACACAATGGAAACATTTAGAAAGTTATTACAATCATTTAGAAGAAGTTTACGGTAGCTACCATTGGTGGGTTGTAGGTAGGATGAGTAGTGAAAAAATAAAATACGATCACATTTTGAAACTCACTGTACTTTCCTGAAGCTTGGATAAGGAATATGAGCAGTCAAGGATGACTGCAGGCACCAGGCAACAGGAAGAACAATACTGATTTTCAACTGTTGATAAAATATGTTGGTTCTGAAAACCATAGGAAATAGTTCTGATTTTAAAATGTTAACTTAGATATTACCATTATAATTTCAAGCAAATATTCTCATTTCTTGTCATCCATAACTCTGACTGATTACTACTGAAGCAGACAATCACTAGATTTTATGATGGTAAGGAACCAGGACATGATGAATTTTTCATGGAACCTGGTACAAGGCATATTGTATACAATATCCAATGCCACCCTTATTATTTACTGTATTTCTAGATGTTCTAATAATTTCCTGTATAGTTTTAAACAAGATATAAGAATTGTAAGATATAATACTTAGAAATACAACCCCAAAACAATTAGAAATATAAAATACTTTACACAAGAAACTGTGTAGGGAGCATTTTCTTTGAACACGATTTTCTTGGCATATGCAAGCTTGTTTTAGTAAGTCTGAATGCAACTAAATAGTAATAAAACACTCAGCTTTTGTACATTTCTATTTTGTGAAGTTTCTTTTACAGTCTTTGTTAACCTAAATATAACCCAGCATTCAATTGAAAATATATTATTGAAACAATATCATATAATATTCTGGAAGTAGATAAAATAGATGTGCTATTTAAATTACTTCAATGATTTTTCTTCTCTTTAAGGATCGTGGTAGCACTAAATATGAAAATAAAGCATTAGCAACATTTACATGCAGAGAATCAGAACTATGGCATGGAGTAGACACTAACACTTTAAAATATGAATATTTACGTGCCCATCAAAATGAATCCCTAGTAATTTTTCTCACTAGAATTTTTTCTCACTAACATAGTGCAAACTCTTTCATCATGCATAACATACTGTTTCAGTCATATTATCTTTTGGCCTAAAATCATGGATGTCCTAAGGTAAAAATTACAACTCTTTTATACAAAATTTCATTTGATCATTTAGATGTTTATCTAAAATGTTATTTTGTCACTGTGTAATAAATTATGATTTTCTATTGATAATGTAAATTTTTAAAACAAGTCAGTTAGCTATTAAGTTGCACATATGTGACGAGAAATAGTGTGTGATATTCGTCATGCCTGTTCTTTAGAGAAGCAGTCATGCGTGCCTTACTGTGTTTGTCACTGAATTAGACATACTAACTTTAGTCACTTATATTCCAATTTTGGGATGGCACAACATCTAGTGTATGGGATATATTTAAGCATAAAGAATTAACATAACATATTTTAGGAAACAATGGACCACACCAACAGAGAATTTTCTTATTTGATTTCCAATATGTAGTCAAAATGGAAACACATAAAAATTATACTTTCAGGGTGTATCTTAAAAATAATGATTTCTGAACTTTGAAGTAAATTAAAATAAAACAAGGAAAATGTTTTGAAATAACACTTCACCAAAGAAGATATACAAATGACAAACAAACATATGTAATGCTGCATATCATTAAGAAATTGCAAGTTAAAACAATGAGACACCATTGCATATCTACTATAATAACTAGAATCCAAAATACAAACACCAAATTTTAGAGAGAATGTAGAATAACTGGAATTCTCTTTCATTATTGGTAGGAAGATAAAATGTTATATTCACCTTTTACAAGTATTTTATTAGTACTTTTAAATTGCAGAATGGTAATTATGCACATGTATGGGGTGCAGTCTAGTGTTTTGATATACGTGTATAATATGCAATGAGTAAATCAAGCTAATTGCCATATCCTTCCCTTAACAGTATTTTTGTGGTGAGACATTCAAAATTGAGTGTTTTTGTAATTGTGAAACAGACAATGCAACATTTTTGATTACAGTCACACTACTCCGCAATAGCTCTCAAAGCTTATCCTTGTTGTTCACATGAAACTGTACCTTTTGACTAGCAACTCTCATTTCACTTCTATTCAACTCCAACTCCCCTAGCTTCACTCTCTGGTGACCAGTATTCTGCTCTTCATTTCTTTGAGTTCAATCCCCGCACCCCTTATGAGATCGTTTGGTATTTGTCTTTCTGTGTCTGGATTATTTTATTTAAGAGTATTTTCTCCAGTTCCATCCATACTGTTGCAAATGACAGATTTTCATTCTTTTTCATGGCTGAATGGTATTCCACTTTGTATATGCACCACATTTTTTTTAATACCTTCATCAGTTGACAAACATTTAACTGATTTCACATCTTGGCTATTGTGATTAGGCCATGGAATTACAAATGTCTGTTTGAAAACCTGTTTTTTTTTTTTTCCTTTTAGATATGTACTCAGGAGAAAATTTCTTAAATCATACAGTAGTTTTATTTTTAATTTTTGAGAAAGCTTCACATTACTTTTCATAATTGCTACAGTAATTTATATTTCTAATCTCATAACTACTATATATATATATATTCTCTTCCTTTCTCCCTGTCCTCTCTTTCTCCAAAATTATACCAACTCTGAATCTAGCCCTCTCGTTACAGGTGCTGAATGTTGACTTAAAAATCATTTTTTCCTCTTATGTTCCACTCCCACAGTTTTGGTCCATATGTATGAGAGCAATTAAATCATAGTAGAGGTAAAAGAATGTCATTAGTAAATCAGCAGATACAGCAGTGGGATGAGGAAACATTGCAATACTAGCTGCAGTCTGCCACTGCATGAATGATGAGCAGGAAATCAAGTCTACTTCAGCTATTCCCTCTGAAATGCTTTCAAAAGCTTGAGCTAACTTGAAAAAATGAAAGCTGTATTTTCAAATACAGCATCATCTTAATTTCCACAAATATTAAAGCAAAAGTTAGACTAAAGGAATTATACAGTCTGTGGAAGAAAGTATTGAGAAACCGTAACAATATCTCCCAAGAGAAATTAGTTAAGGTATACTACATACCTTACTACATAGCAGTGTTTGACTTTCTGTGACTTTTGAGAATAGAGCTTATGACAAGTATAAACCATCTAAAGGTAGAAATGAATCTGCAAATAACTTTCTCACTTATCTAAAGAGAATTAACCTGAATTTTTGGTGAGTAAACATGGAATTTTTATTGAAGGCAACTGCTTCCTTCTTAATTTACAAATTTTTCTAAGGGCCTTTATTTGAAAACAGAAAATTCTTCAAAAATCTACCCATTTGCCAAAAATAGAATCTGCAAAAATAGTCAGCAAACTAAATGTGTGTGTGTGTGTGTGTGTGTGTGTGTGTGTGTCTAGCACTATAAGTACTTAAACCAACACATCACTAGTGGAAAAATTATTCAGGTTCCCTTCAGTCAAATGAGCCTAGTTCACTGACGCACACATGCATATATTCATCTGCCCATCTATCCATTTGACTATTCAACAAAGGTGACTACTTTTCCAGTTTCTATAGAAATGCATTTAAATCCCAGAGGAAAAAGTGATTAAATTATTACAGCAGATATCACAAATTTGTATCTGTTTTTAAAATGCAACATTTCTCTCAGCAAACAATTTATATTTTACCACCAAATTTGTATCAGCTTCATTTCATGTCCCCTATAGCTATTACAAACTAAGGTACTAACATACGTTTCTTATCATGGCCAAATGATTTCTATTACTCTTTTGCAAGCTTTCCTCTCAATAGCCATCCAATCCCTATGTTCTGAAGATCACTTTCTGAAAAGCAGACCAGGAAACATAAGATTTAATTCTTGCCATGTCACTCCTCTACAGAAAGCCACTCACTATTTTTCTATCTACATTTTTGCACTTCTAAAATGCATAACACTGTTCTCTAGAGCTGGGTTCTAGTGATTGATAACTTGAAATCTTTTTAGAGGTAGCATCTTCTATTTGTCATAGCCATCATTCTGTAACCAGTGCTTATATTTATTTTAGATATGCAGCCCTAATTTTCTGATTGACAGAATGGAAGAGCAATATTATTATGTTCAATTCAAAATGCTGAAAAGGTTAGGGAAAAAATTAATAGAGACAAACTAATGGTTCAGTTGTATATGTTTGTAACATATTTAGGCAAAGATGTCCTGTATTTATTTTCTTGAATATGTAAATACAGTTACTGGAGAAATTCTCTCTCTCTCTCTCTCTCTTCCTGTGTCTCTTTCACACACATGACATGTGAGCAAAAATATGATGAATGTTTAAAATTTAAATATTTGTTTCAATGAAAGACACATTGCCATTAATCTCCCAAAGAAAGAAAAAAGGAAAAATATATAAATTTGTTTATATATACATAAAATAACTAAGATGATTATACTACTAATTCTATTAGTTCTTGGAAAAGAACAGTTAATACTCATATGATTAGACCAAATTTGCATGTCTATATCTGGTAATCTAAGCAACTCTTTTGAAGATAACAATATGCAATACTACAACCGTTGTTAAATTCCTATCATCTTGTTTTGAAAGCCTATATTATTATTGTTTTGGGTTTTTTGTTGTTCATGTAATTGATGCTTGTTTGTCTCTTGTTTTTGTTTTTCTTTTCTGTGTCTTATTTTTCTCTTTAAAATTAAAAAAATGAAATACCTTTCCTTGCTTCAAAAATACTTATCAATCATTGTTGAAACTTTCTGAAGCAATCCCAGAAATCCTTTTTCACATTTTTAACTTCACTGTCAGGGACCTCAACATTCTGAATAAATTCAAAAAGTTTAGCTTTCATGGTCATTTTGAATTTGAGGAAGAGTCAAAATTTGCAAGGTACCAGCACCAGTGAATGAGGTACGTGAGCATACACCATAATATTTTTATGAACCTGTCTTCCTGTTTGATGGTACTTACAAGCAACGTTTATCATATTTTTTATCAGACCTCTTAAAGACATTCACTGTGTATGAAAGTGGCAAGAATAATGGGATAATTGTGCTTGACATAATGGGAAATACTTTGAGGTGGAGTAATGACAATGTGTGTATTTATTTAAAATTTTTATTTTCATTGTATATGTTGAACACCTCTTATATATCATATATCAGTGTACAGAAAGGAACTCACCTAAGGAAAAGAGGAACATGGAGAAAGGAAATACATCTAAACCACTAACACAAATGATTGTACCATTATGGTGTACGCAGGTCAGATAGGAATATGGAAATGATAAAGATAATTAAAATTAGTTATCCCCAGAAACGAGAGAAAATGCAAGTATGAAAATGTAGTGAGGAGAATTTTGAGTCAATAGGAGTTCATAAATAGTTGATTATGTCATTGGTTGACAAATATCTTCCAGGTGAAATAAATCTCTTGTAGACCTCATAGCATAGAAACCATCAATGATTTTGATATGAATAACCTAATCAGAATGAGGACAGAGGGACTAGACGACAAAGGAGAAGGAAGGAAAGGGAAGGTTTTGTTAATGTTCTTGAGGGAATATACTATTCAAAGTATGCTAGAATTCAAATAAACAAAGAATAAAACCTTTCGATTATCAGGATTAGATTATGGTCAAATATATTATGTGCTTAATAAATGCAAGCCCTTAATCTTATCAGAAGACTATCATTGTATTGTAGTAAGCTTTATATGTTTATTTGTCATAGAGTGAAACATTTTTACATTTTTTATTACAAATCATGTATGATAAATATGTACAATTCAATTTTCATGTGTTAACTAATTTTTTTAAAAAGATGATACCCAAATTTCAGTTTGAAAAAGTGACTAAAGACTCAGTTAATAGGACAAGTATATTTTTTCTGGGAGAAGAAAAAATGAGTTTGAGTTAGAAATAACATTGATAATATTAGATTGGATGAAATCACTAGAGAATTTAAACCTCTAAATGTTGAATAAAACAACTGTTTTCTTTTTTGGACTTAGCAAAACAGCATCACCATTAATCTACTTTTCAAGGTAAACAGAAGTTAGAAATGTGATTGAAATGTTTTGAAAAATATTTTGAGTTTAGGCTAGGAAACAGATAATAATAATGGTGTATAACTCAACTGAGAACGTTGACAATGAAAGATAGATAAATATAGGACTGCAATTTGAGGTAAACGCGTTACAAATCAAACATGTTTTGCCTTTTTTAAAAAATGGAAACAATTGTGACTGTTATCATGAATGTCAACATCACTGGATTAAGAAATGCCTAGCAGTTTAAGAAATCCCGCCTGTGGATGTGTCTGGGTGGGACATGAGGTGTGACCTTGGGTATTATATTTGGTCCTTAGTCCATCTTTCTCCAGAACTCTTCTCTTGCCCTACTTCCTGGCCATTATGAACCGAGCAGCTTTGGTCCATCACGTGCTTTGGCCATAGTATTTTTGCTCTGAAAACAGTTAAGCATAGACCGAATCCCTGAACAATCAACAACATTAAAATTCTACTACTTTAAATTGTAGGTGTTAGGTATTGTGTCTTGCTGATGGGAAAGCTAATATAGAAAATTGGTTCCAGTACTGAGGTCATTTCTGTGACTTCATCTGACCATGTGATCTAGAAGCATGTAGAAATAGCTTGAGAGGTGTTTGGAAATGTTTAGAGAAGCAGGCTGGAGAAACCCTAGAGTGCTCTGACCAGAGCACGGGGGATTCTGGTCTGATCTCAGAAGACCAGAATGCTAACTGATGTAGGGACAGTAAAGTGCAAGCTTAGAAGGTTTCAGTTAAGAACAAGGATCCCACTGGCAGGTGACGTGCTACACTCTGAGAAAAAAATGTTGTCTGTTTTGCTCATGTTCTGAGACTTTTGGGATATTGTAATTAGGGTGATGGACAAACTAATTTAAAGGAAGAAATTTCAAAGTGTTAAACATTCAGGCTTTGGCATGGGTACTACTGGCTGCTTTTAATCAGATTTATAATGAGAGAAGAAGTCTGAAAAATTTAATTTTGGCCTAGATGTAACCATATATAAAGTTGGGGAAATGAAAGTGTACCTGCTTTAGCTAGTGCCCTTAAAAAAACAAGTACTTTGTACAGGTACAAGAGAAAAGATACTTTAAGGGCATCTTGGAAACAATGAAGACCCCACCCACTGTAAATTCAAGGGTGCAAAAATGTCAACCCTTCATTGGAGAAGAGAGTCCCTAGAAGCTTGCTGAGAAGGGCCCCCTAAGGAACTGGTTCTGTGGAATTCATTTCACTATGCTCAGCAATTCATTCACTGGCTGCTGCAGCAATAATCCTAAAGTACTGGCTAGTGCTTCCACTTATAGCAGATTTTGCCATCGGGTACATTATTCTGATTTTACTGGCATGCAGAATGTAAAAGTCATAGGGTCAGAGAGGCTTCCCAGGATTTCAAATGAAGACTTCAAAGGCCATGCAAGAAGCTGCAGAGAGGGCAGCACCTGAAACTGTGACAATGAAGTCAAAGGTACAGTGGAGACACCAGAAAGTTGGGGACGCCAGAGACATAGAAGGCCGGCCAAGAAGGCTGCAGGCTATGAGTAGATCCAGTCAAAGACAAAGGCTATGTGGGCTTTGCCTAAGAAGACCAGAAGGGCTGGGCTGTCCAAGTACTTTGGAGCTCACTTTACCTTCCTGTGCTCTGGATGCCAGATACAGAGCTTCAGGAATTAACCCAGGCCATGCCAGGGTTGTCTTGCTTTGGTCTGATTCTTTTCTACTGCTTACTCCTCCCTTCCATTATGAAAACATTTACCATTTGCAGTTATACTTTGGGATTATGTAATTTGGCTGTTTTTACAGATATCCAGATAAGGGTTTGCTTTGAGCTTCAGAAGAGACTTGGATTTGGGCCTTTGAAAAATGCTGGAACTGTTGCGACATTGCGGAATGGACTATTACGTTTCTGAGTATACTAGGATGGTTATGAAACCGCTGCCTACTACTGCACAGTTTTTAAGAGTTTAAATATGGTTTAAAGAGATGTGTTTGGTTTTAAAATTGACAAGATATACATTGTAATTACTAATCTTGGTTTGTCAACTTTACTAAATTAAAACACCTAGAAGATTAGTAAAGTATGATTATGGGTGTGTCTAGGTGAGGCACAGAAATGTGAACTTGATGTCAGATATTGCATCACAGCAATGGGAAAACTGACTAATACAGATAAGAAGACTTTAAAAATAAGCAACACATTTTCATTGACGTAAACTGTCATAAAGTTAATGCTTCTTACATGTGGAGAAGTGAAAACAGACTGTATAAAACATACTCAAACATTAAGACTAAGATCAGAATACTCATAGGAACTTACTATTCCAAGGACACAAAATTATTTGGTGCATGCCTAATGTAATATTTCAGTTATACAAAAGCTGACAAAGGTCTATTTCATTACTAATTAAGTTAGAATCATCTCATTTCCTGAATAGAAAAATTATAAATCTGCTAAATGTTTAATTTTTGTTCATCCCTGAAAATACTATTTATATTAACAAATATACAAACACCAAGTTGCTGCATTTTATAGAATCAGGATTTATATTTACTGACTTCATAATCTAATCATTTCATATTTAGAGACATCATACAAAACCTTCTTATTGAAATAAAAATGTATAAAATGACTACAAAGTCTTTTAGTACTTGTTGATATATTTGATGAGTATTTTGATTTTTCATGCTAAATTTAGAATATTTTTAACAAGCATAATCTCCTATATTCTCCAAGTATTGTGGAAAAAAAGGAAAATTTAACAATATCAAAAAGAAAACAAGAAGAAATCATCATGTATGTGCATAATTAAAAATAAAAACTGCATTCATGAGTTTCGTTTGACAGATAATGTGATACCATCTGTGGGAAATACAAAAGAGGATGATTAACATACATTATTTACTTCTACGAGGGTTGCATTTCCTAGTGTGTTCTGATATATTTGGTTTAGCAAAATATTTCAAGCACATTTTATAAACACTTAAACACTAAATCCACTAACTCAAAACATTCTACATTAAATAGTATTTTAGTACCAGATAAAATTGAAGAATAACTGGTTTCTGAAATCATAAAAAGCATATAGAATTATTACATGCATTTGTGAAGATAAAGTACTGTGAACAAGGAAATAAACAGACTTTCTAAATATTTTGAGGGATCTTGAGATAATGGTACAGATTAAGGTTATCAAATATATTTACTAATAGCATAGGTTTTGATGTCAGAGAGAAATAAACATAGTGTCATTGTTCTACACACTAAGTGATGGATCTTGGGTCAGTAATACCTCTCCTTCAATCTTCTCACCTGTAAAACAGGTCATTAATAGTAACGTTTATGCCATAATTTCTTTTCAGAATACTATGAATAAAATGCTTAACCTATTGCATAAAAATTTAAAATTTCATTTATTATATGTAATAGAATGCTCAAATTTTGCAAATATTTAGGTGCTTTTGTTATATTAAGAATTAACAACAATTCACAAAAAGTTGTAAATATAATATATTGCACATCCAATAAAATTGTATGTAATAAAAGAATTAACTGCATGTAAACTTGTATATAAAACTGAAAACAAAAGTTGATTATGGCTGCTCTTTTCATGGAATAAGTACTTTAAACAGAAAGATAACTTAAAAGTGATCTACTCCAATTATTTCAACTGCAACAATCAACTGCATATAAATTGGTAAGTTAAGTCAGCATTCACCAAACTATTTTACTGTCATTTACTTTCAAGTTAGATATAGATATATAATTAATCAGATATTGAACTAGACTCATACTTTATGTGGTCCATGAAAAAGTGAAGAAGGAAAGAATTTCTTCTATGCAATTTCTACACAACCTGATATTTAGTAGAACAATGAATGCTTGAACTTCCATATTTTCTTCAGTAATACTGACTTTACTACCAAGACTAAAAGCGAAAAAGTAGAAAATTATTTCAAAACAGAACTAAAATGATAGACGTACATTTAAGTTTGATTTTGTGTGTGTGGCACACAATTTTCTGCTTAAAATTTTTCTAACCTAAATATTAAATCATAAAATTAAGAGCCAAAGGAATCTTCAACGGACAATAACTGAAGTAAAAATAATAACGCTGCTGAAGTAATTAGTGACACAGACACAGTTAGAACCCAGATCATCTAAATTGTAAACTAATTTTGATTTATTATATTGTGCCCAATTAATTTTTTTACTAACTAACTCAAAAATACTTACCAAGAACCTACTGTATTCCCACAACTTCTTATCTGAAGTCCTTGGAATTGTATATATTCCAGAATTCAGGATTATTTTAAGTATAGTTATACCCAACTTCCATTACTTGACACACCTAGAATGATACAGTAGTGTAACTTTTATTAAAATGCATACATTGAAAGTGAAACATGAATATTCTTGCTAATGAGGAAAAAACAATCATTAGAAAAAAAGCAGATATCAGCTCACATCAAATTTGACAACTGAATGAGTTATGAAAAAATTGTTTTTTGTTTTGACACCTTTTAGAATCTCTGAATTGCAGCTAAAGTCATATAGACACTAAATAGTTTCTCTTTGACTCTAAGGCACAATACTAATTTTAGAGGAATATAATAAGTAGCTTACAAAATATTTTAAACATATTTTCAAATATCATATGAGAATGCTAATGGTCTATGTTTTCAAGGCCTTTCTGGGTACTGCCCTGTGTTGTAGTCATTGTACATATATTAATTTAAAAAGATGAGGAAACTGAGACAGGTTAAAATAACCTCCTTTTGGAGTGTTGTGAGTTTGAGGCCGGTTTGGGCTCCTACGTGAGTGCAAGGCCTGCCGGAGCTACATAGTGCAACCCTGCCTCAAAAAACTAGGGCTGGGAGTTTGGCTCAATGGCTTAAGCACCTGCTTGGCAGGCACGAGGTTGTAAATTCAATCCACAGTGCCGCTAACATCCTTTTTGGTTTCTATGCTTACTATTTTATAATTTCAAATTAATACTCTACTGTTGGAACATTCCTCTTCTTAAAAACTGGGTATGTGTACTACCACATTTTGCCTAAAATATTTCTACTTTTCAGTCACATTATTCGAAGCCTCATATAAATCTAACCATGCTAAATCCTGAGATTTTCTCAAAGCATTTTCCCCTTTTTAATCTCTCTACTTTCATATGTACTATAGTAAAATTTTTTGGTGTATGGATGGACATATAAATGTGAGGTGTATAAATGTACAAAAGTAAATTTTGAATTGATCACAGAAGACTATTTTAAAGATGGATATATAAAGAAGAGTGGTAGAAATGGCACTGTAAAGAAAAGTTTGAAGAGGTTGCCAGTTAGTTGAATGGAAAATGTGAGTGGAAATAATAATGACCCAAATTTAAATTTGAATAATGGAAATAAATAATCAGGATAAAATAATATTATTTACAGAAACATTAGGGTCTCCTATGACAAGTCTGCCTATAATTATGGCCTAATTTCTATTAATGGTCCAACATAAACTTAGTGGTTCAGCCATGTGGAGCCGCTGGAAATTTCCAGAATAAGCCAAAATATTTGATGCCTCTGAACTTATAAGATACCTCAAAACACTTGCAAAAATTTCTTTCTGGGTTTGGTCCACAACTGACGCAAACATATATTCTACAACATATTCTGTATATTTTGCTACATCGTTGTTATGTAATATGGACTAATTATGACAGTCATTTTTTAAAATTAATTACCTTAAAATTGTGTAAATTGAAGCAAATGCTATGGTTGAGCTACATGGTACATGGGGAATTTATGATAGAGAACCTGACTTCTTTCAATTAGAGATGATTAAGAAAAGATGTAAACTACTAATTTAAGTTAAACAGCAATGTCAAAGGAGTGGGGAGAAATGAGAGATGCTTTCTAGTGAGAATGAAAAGGGAATAAAGAAAAAACTGTACATAGAGAAAAGGAAAGAGCACTTTGAACTACTAAAAGAAGGCCAACATAGCAGGAGAATAGAGAGAACAGAAGGGCAAGAGGAACAGTGTATGACTGGAATGACCTATGGAATCCAGCCCAGGCAGAATATCCCAGGCCAAGTTGAAGAATTTTGTTCTTTAGTCAGAAAACAATCACAAGTATTTGAAATAAATTAACACTAGATATTAATAGAATATTATCAGAAACCATATAATCATCTTACTAGGAATAGTAAAAATACTAGAAAAATGCAGAATTCTGGATAAAGACAATCAACAAACCAGGAACACAAGAAAATTCTTCAAACAAACAAAAGGCATCAAAATAACAACAAAAGCAAACCTAAGGCCATCTTCTCGTTTAATGGCCAAAGAGTGCTCCATCAGTAAGATTCTAAACAGGGAAAGCACAACCATTATGATCTCCCCTATTCAACTTTATAGTGGATTTTCTAATGAGATTCTAAAGCAACAAAATAATATAAACAAAATGCTCTCCAAATTGCTGATACAGTGTTCTTCTTTGCATGTCTGGTCCTTTTTTATTGTGTGTTGACAATGGGAAATTTACTTTTTGGGTTCTTTTATCTTGAAATAATCTTTACATTTGTTTTCTGTCACAGCTAAATTCTTTAGAAATGATGTCATCTTTCTGGCTTTTAAATTTTCCTAGGTCATGTTAAAATCTGTTTAAACTAACACCAATTAGTGTCTCGTCTATTTTTGATGCAAAATATATTCTGAATATATATTATCCAATTTTCCATCAGCAGTTGAGGTGCTCCAGATTGACTGGTGGGAAAAAATGTTACCACGGTAATCTATCAGATACTACAACTTCTTATGTTGTTTTCTCAAATTTTTGTTTCTTCACAAATAATCTCTAATCAATCCTCTGCTCACTATTCAAAAGAAACCTCATCTCTCTGCTGCTCTGTGCATTGGGTCACTCTGTTTGTAAACGGTAAGTGATCTGGTTTTTCTGGACTCAAGGAACTATTTCCCTAATCTGTGTATATTCAGTTTTTCCTATTCCTGTATTGGACTCTGGAAATGCTCAGTAGATTATAATGTGGCACAACAGTAGAGTTCAAAATTGTTTATTTCCCCAGGAAAATAATCTTTCATTGTCTAATGCACAAGCTTTCCTGAGCTGTTAACACATATATTTTGCTTCCCTTCCCTTATCTGCCCCACCTTTCTTTGCTCCCTCTCTCCCTTCCTTCTTTATTTTCCCTAAAGAGAAATCCTGCAAACGTCATGCTTTTAAAAGTTCTTTATTAAAGGCTCTTACTTGGTTAAATGTACAAGCCTCTTCATCAGCACTTGGATTCTTTTATCTTATTTAGCATTTTAATGACTTTGTTTTGTGACCCGTATTTTCATATTAACTCTAAGTATCTGTATTTTCAATTTATGTTGGTTCCTCTGGTAAAATTCTGTCCAGTAGAAACATAGTGTTTTCCTAACAGATAACATTCGATCTCTAGCATTCACATGAGAAACAGTAAGAAGAAAGATGTGAACTTAATTTTCTTAATATTTTTGGAACTAAATTATGCTTTTAAAATTTTATTTCGATATACTTTTCAATCCTTTGGATTTACATAGAAGTTTAATGAAGTGATTTACAGTTTTCATGCAAAACCATAGAGACTTGGTGTGACCTTCACACTTAAAGCCCATCTTTATTTTAATACTGTATTGTACTTGGTAATTTTGATCTCTTTG